>PVIY010058749.1:0-12336 GCA_004026745.1 Myrmecophaga tridactyla | reverse complement strand
CTTGTGCTACTGAAGGCTAAATCTCAAAAGAAAACCTTGCAAGGGGACTAATAATTTCTTAAAAGTAAAATGACAGCATTACTACTAATTCATACTCCATACATCAGATACAGAGGACATGTTGGCAGTGGGTAAATAACATACATCCTGGGCAGATGAACTCAATTTAGTAGAAGAAAGAGTTTGCTTTGATCACAGTTGCCTATGAATATGGGTTTCAAAATAAAGCCTTAACTTAGAATTTCATTATGATTTAGAATCATCACTGCCTTAATGTTTAAACATCTATTTAAGACCTCCCAATAAAGGAGAAATGCATGTTTGTTTATGGCTTTTTGTAAATATAAATGCATTGATCTATGGCTTAAACAACAACAAAAAACACTGTTTCTGTGGCAGTATCTGTTAATCTAGCCAATAGAATTATTTGCAGGAGCATGTAATAGAGTTCTTCAAGAACTGTTCCCCCCAAAACCTTAGTTACCTGAATTGTTCTAAAAGTATTTGTAAAAACTGAAATTCAGTGATTAAAAATAATTCTACCGTTATTTTTTGTGTGTGGTGTTTTGTGTGTGTGTGTGTGACTACTTAGTCTACTTATAAGGTGACTTTTGTTGCCTTTTCAAAAATGCATTTCAGAAAGTCACATAATGAAATGATTGTACCTGGTTGTTGTTTTACCGTTGTTCATATAAATATGCTGACAATTTTCTTAATAGTAAATGAAAAGACCCTCCATTACCAAAGTTCTATTTTGATTTTGATCAAAAATATAAACCTTTGGATTTAATTTTTTGGAAAATGTATTCAAAGGAAACTATTCCAATGCATGCATTTGCCATATGTGACAATGTTTTATCTTTGTAAATAATGATGTAGTTCTGGCTTAAGAGGGTTAGGATATACGAGTAGTTCTTGGCTCAGTCACTGATTTGCAAGAAGCCAGATCTGTGTTTCTGATATCCTTGAGATAAAAAAATAAAGTATTTAGGAAAAAAGTATAGATTTACCTGAAAGATGCTGAATAAGGTTTGAAGCCACTTTTGATCTGAAGAAAATAAACATCAATCTAGAAATTGTTTCATTAATAGTAGCAAATGACAAGGTGCTATTTTCACTTAGCACTCAATTTCAGAATGTTTATCTTAATTCCAGTTCAAATCTAATATTGACTCCATGGAGCATTATTACGATATATTTAAAGCAGTGCTTCTCAAATTCGTCCTCTGAAAGCTTTCAAAGAAAGGGAAGAATGAACATGTAACTGAGAAATTCAGGGGTAAAGGAAGTGTGAAGCATTAAACAGTTTTCTTTTTCTTCTCTCTCACAATGTATCTTATGTGTTTTCACCCAGAAGTGTTTTAAAGTACCGCTGATTCGGTTTGACACTTAAGAGAGGACAGCATGCTAACTTTTGGCTACATATACCACTGATAGCACTCAACATCCTCCCAGCATTCAAACAGCTCTCATTGTTATATGGCATGAATTTTAATTTAGTTTCTTCAGCAAGGTGAGGGCGAGTAAATGTTCTTAAAGCCAAGAAGATGAATAAATACCCATTATTTCACAATTGTGTGATGCCAAAGGCATTGTTCAAACTGTATTTATTAGCAGACACACTGATGCATTAGTTTGCATATCAAGAGAGGCAGGCTAAAATACAAATGGGGACGATTCTCAGGTTGTCTTCAAACGTTAACAAATGTGGGCACTATATTTTTAAATATGCCTGTTAGAAAAGAGCAAATGTCCAAACTACAAGAATGAGTAAAAGCAGCACTGTCTATAAATGAACTGGAAGAATACCAATATTCATTCAGCTCTTCCAACAAACCAGAAAACACTAAATACAAATTTTATATTGCCTAACTAAAAATAACAAAATTAAATATATATGTAACTTTATTCTAAATCCACAAATCCCAAAATAGTGAAGCTTGGCCTATAAGAAACTCATTACCACAGACCTCCCATTAACTTTTGATATTTTATACTCTGAAGCAGGTTAATATAGGACATGAGACTGAAAAAACAAAAAACAAGTGATACTCTTTTCCTTTAGCAGTGAAATAGAGTCAAATATTTCTGAAAACGAGAAAAATTTTTTGAAATACATTTTCTCCTTGGTGACTCTTACTCTCAAAAGTATCTATGTTACCTCAACATGAACAAATACTTTTATTTTTCGCTGAAAAGACTGAACTTATTAGCATGGTACATCTTCTTACTACTTCTGCTTGCAGCTTTCTACTCTTCGCTTTCTGCTGATCCACTGCTTTTCCAAGTCCTGGCTGAAATACTTGGTTTATGAGTGCATCTCAAACATGTTGCAGCTTAGGACTGAATTGAAAGTGATCCCTCTCCTACTTTATCTTCTTTTTCCTGTGCTGCAACGAGAAATTTAGTGACTTCAGAAAATGTAGAGCCCACGCTGCAATAAAAATTTGGCAGAAGTCAGTGCATTAGCTTATCACAAAAGGGTATTTACAATTAAAACCATCCACAGTAAATTTTATCTATTTAAAAAATGAGTCTGCTTGATACTGTGAACCACTGTTGTACACTATGGATGATTACATGGTATGTGAATATATATCAATAAAAAATATAAAAATTTTTAGAATGAGTCTATAAAATTAACATTTTTTTCTTTTTTTTTTTACATGGGCAGGCTCTGGGAATTGAACCCGGGTCTCTGGCATGGCAGGCAGGAATTCTGCCACCAAGCCAACATTGCACTGCCCTAAAATTAAGATTTTATATTACACTTTTAAGAAGCCATCCAAACTTTGGCAAATTATGTGTAATATGTTAGGAATTATATACTCTAACATTGTCTTATTTCAGTTCATGGGCAGTTTTTGTTTTGTTCTCTTTCAGAGTGCTATTAAAGAATTACAAGCAGGTATTAGGTTTTTTTTTTGTTTTGTACCTTCTCTGGTAAAGATGTAGTATATTTTAAAACCATTTAAATCACTATTCTGTAGAAAATTCTAATTAGTATCTGAATGTATCAGATTTAACATTCTCTAAATATCTACAATAACTCTTCTCCTGACATCCTATTTTCCTAAAATTTTCATTACAGAAATCAGTCCTGGGGATTGGAGTGAAGAGCCAAACAAACTAAACATTCACAGAACCATAAAAACAGTAGCAAGATCTGTGATATCCAAAACAAAATGTTAAATTTGTGGTTTTCTTAAGGTTAAAACAAACGACATAACAGTTCTTATACTTTAGAGGTTTAATGAATAGTCATAACCATTTTGAGGTGCTGAAAATAAGAGACTGGCTGATATTATGGTTTCAAGTTAGCTGTCCTTAAATTTTAATAAGCAGGAAAACTGTTCTCTATTAAAAGAAAAATATTAAAATTGTTCCATATTAAAGAACAGTTTGCAGTTTGAGGTAAATAGGAAAAGCTATTTTCATGTGCACATAAAATACAGTGTCCATTAGTGGTTACTAAGATGTGTCATACGCAGTGTTGGTTGCCTCTTAATATTTATACCTGTATATCACAAGCAATGAATGTGGAAGCAATATTATTGCTTAAAACAATAGAGAATTCTGAATAATAGTATCAAATATAAGATACTGATTTAACATCCTAGAATTATCTTGAAACTCTTGCAAAACAAAACTGCACATTTTCCTTATGGAGGAGTAAGAGAATGCCAACAGTTCTTCCTGGCTCTGCCTAAATGGGTCCTACTGTTCATATATGAAAGAGACAGGCAAAAGAAGGAATGCAGGCTTGTATCACTTCTCTCTGGGGCGGGGGGACCAGGGTAGGTGCCATTGGAAAGACCTGAAGGTCCAGGGTAAAACAGAGAGCACTGTGGAGTGTTAGAATCAGAACACCTGTGCCTTCTGGAACAAGGCCAGCAGAATTTTCATCACATTCCCTTCAAGCCTGGGCCAAGGCCTCTAACTGCCATTTAAGTAGAGCTGTCAGAGAAGTTGCAAACAGGCTGTAGAAACCCATGGCCAAGGCTCCCTCTCTGTACTGGGAGTAAGTTGCTGCCTACGTGACCAGGGCAGAAGTTGAAGGTCAACATACCTCCTGGAGGAGGAAAGAATGTACAAATGGTATCGTAAACCACCTATCTTATAAAGCATTGGAACTCCTCTCCCCTGATCACTGTTGACAACAAATCTCCAGACCCCTGTGTCATGAGACCCTGCTGAAACTCTGTTCCTATACCTTATAGAATGTCTTTGTCCTAATTTCATATATGCTGCCCCTTGCACTCGCACCTTTGCAGACACTACTTCCATTTTTTCTGGATGGCCACTTCTGGAGACCTTCCCCCATTTGTAAGCCCTAATAAAACTCACGTCTAACTCTATGCTTGGCGTATTCTTTGGTCTTGGGGCTGCACTGACATAAGCCCTTCAAGAACCGAGTTGGAAAAGAAGCATTTGATTTTAGAATTATTACTTCTCTAGAGCAGTGGTTCTCAACAGGGCAATTGTGTCCCTACGGGGTGCTGCAATGTCTAGAGACATTTTGGCTGTACTTGGGAGGAAAGGGAGCAGTGTTTTCTGGT
This sequence comes from Myrmecophaga tridactyla, assembly GCA_004026745.1. NCBI lineage: Eukaryota > Metazoa > Chordata > Mammalia > Pilosa > Myrmecophagidae > Myrmecophaga > Myrmecophaga tridactyla. The sequence continues at coordinate 7,777 of PVIY010058749.1, read as the reverse complement.
ATCTAATGAGTAGAGGTCAGGGATGCTGCTACACATCCTACAATCACAGGACAGTCCCCACAGCAAAGAATGATTCAGTCCAAAATTCTAGTATGCCCAGGTTGAAAAGCCCTGCCCTAGAGGTAGACCACTTGGGTAGAAATTAAACATATGTTGTAAATGCAATATCAAGCTGGGCCCTTCCATCCCTTAAGAAGCGTATGTTTTACTTTTAGAAAGTATGTGGTAGTAGAGAGGGTTGAGTCCTCATAATCCTATTTAAAATATTTTTTGAAAAATCTCCAGAGAGTTTATTGTGAGCTAACAATGCTGGAAATATACAAACCAAAACTCACTTGGATTTTTTTTTTTAATTTCATCTGCAACCAACCCTGTGTCAGAAAGAACTGTTCACCATTTTGAGTCTCTAACAATAACGTGTGCATGCAGGTTAAATGTGCTAAACTGAGAGAATCAAGAAGGACCTTACGTATTGACCCCTCATTTTACAAGGAAGGGCAGCAGTGCGCAGTTGCAAATCTGGGGTATGAGAAAACCAAGGCTCTGAATGCCTAGTTCTGAGCCTCAAGGAAAAGGGAGGGTAGTTCAATTACTACTTATTGCACTGGATATTGAAGTTACAGTAAGACTGTGTTCAAAAAGATTTACAGTAGCTGTGGTCTGGAAGACGACACTTGAGAAGTAAGATTTTTTCTACAACACCTCAGGATGACACAAAATCAGTATAAGAGGCATGATATTAAACTGCAGAGCACAGATGCTCTGAGTAGTGCAGTTGAAATTCACGCAAATGAGAATGGACAGGAATGAAGACTGCTCATGGACTGGCTGGGTGCGGTCTTAAGCCTGGATGAGATGGTAAAGAGTGATGAACCATCAAACCTCCAAATGACAACTCGGCACACCCACGGGATTTCCATACTATTTTGAAAAGCCAATTATTCATACTGGGAAATTATCCAGATACTTACATTAAGCTGATCAACACATTAAGGAAAATACAAATCTCTGTTGGCATTTTATGTGCATTACCTCATCTTCTTGACCACAGTCCTGTGTCTGAAAGTTGTTCCCATCTTACAGGACATTCCTAAGCCTTCCTTCCTGCCTTATGGGATATTTTCCAACTGGTGTCCCAACTGCCCGACCTGTGACACTATGAGACTTCAGAAGCCCAAGCTACAGACCCTACCCTGGCCTGAGTGAACTTGATCCCTGGTTATCAGTTTCTCCTTGGGTCAAAGGAAGAAAATGATCTCTGATTCTCACGTCCGTGCCCAGAAGAAGCTTTGAACTCTTAGAAAGAAGGGTGTCTGATATATTAAGTGGAATTATTGTGTCATATGACTGCCTGTCAGAACTACGGGCAGAGTATAGCCTGGTAATCATGTACACTGAATCCATTCCTGGCTCTAGCAGTCCCAGTTTAACTAGCAGACTGTCTCCTGCAGTCGCCGGCAAGGACTGCCCTTTTTCCCCTTGATCCAAGCCACAGGAGCCTCTCTGTTTCTTTCTTTTCTGGTCTGTTTATCAGTAACCTCTAAACTCTAGCACTGAGGTTTGCACTGGGCCAAAGCCAGGCATCACGAAATGCCCCAGCCGAGGGCCTCCAGCCTCACAGCTCTGCCCCTAGCCCAGCAGAAGGTGCCTCATTTAGAAGAGCTGGGGCTTCTGTACTCATTCTGGGTCACTGAAGCTCTTAAACTTAAGAGGGAAAAAGAGATTGAAAGTAAATTTGTTTCTGGATTCAATAAATTTTTAGCATGGTCTTTAAAGATAGGTGAATTTCACACTAGGGAGCAAAGATCAGAATAAAATGAATAAAGCTAAAAATTAGGGAAAGTCTCTCCAAATAGCCAAAATCTTATGTATTTGTCCAAATGTAGTCAGGCTTTATCCTGATTGAAAGCCTTCACCTTGTCCTTTACTTATTACACAACTCGGCTCGTTCTACGGTGACATTCTGGCTGCCAGGGAGCTCCCCAGCCTCTCCAGGCCCTCCTTTGCCTCACCTGGACCCTCAGCAGCATCCCAGGCTTGGGCCTGGCCCTGCCCGATGAGTGACCTCATGCCAGGTGGGAGCCCTGGGTCAGGTCACTTGTTGCCAGAGAACTACTTGGTGATTGTTAAGACTTTAAGACAAACAGGAGTTTGGAAAGTTCTACTAATGAGATATAAAAAATAAAAGGAGGGGAAAATTTTTTTAAAATAAAAAATAATAGGAGGAATGAAACCCATCTGGAAAGGACTAGGTAGAATCACCTTAGGATAGGAAGAGGCTGTTAGCACCTATATTCAAATATGATAACATGTTCAACTTTCCCCAAAAAGTTTCGTAAGGGATGCAGAGGACCAGTTTAGACATACTGATCTAATCTGAATGAAAATTGGGACAATTCCTAGTGTGACTTTATCCACAGAGAAACAAACTAAATCCAGCCTAACAAAAATACACTCTTTTCTACTCACAGGGGAATCTTTCTAGTCAATATTTTGTTGGCCAAATTAATTATTTGCTCAAATAGAAGGATACTATACATCTTTAGTAAATTTGGGCCCTTCATTTGTCCAGGCTGGCCCTCCTAATTCTAAATTATTGTAGTTTACAAAAAAATCTATAGAATTTACCATATGAAAAAATCTACAGAATTTACTTATATGAAAAAAGACTTTTTTCTTAATAAAAAAATTGTTGTATCTTAGATCAGCATTTTCAAAGTGCTTAAAGATGTCTGAGGGGAAATGCATCTGGGCTGAGTGGCTGGGGCTTAGCCCCTCCCTCATGCTGGGGGCCTACCCCCCAAGCATTGCTGACCGTTTTACATTTTGGTTTGTTCATCATTCTGCTGCTTAAAAAAGGGGGCTTGGGAGAAACCACCGCCTCAGGTGGCAGGTTGCCAGGGCAGGAAGCTCATCCAACAGCAAAGAGCCCAACATTAATTGGTTCTAAAGCAGCCTTCCTCTTGGTGACAAATCCACATGGTTTTCTCATTCAGAGAGGAAGGGAAAACCTAAAAACTACTTCTAGACTATAAAGAAGCACCAAACCTCAACAGGTAAAATGAACCTTCCAATGACTCTTGTGCTATTGTCATCTAGCATCCCTAGTGTTTCTTATAAGCAGAGAGACAGAACAAAATAGACAAAATAGAATACCTAACCTTAAACAGACCCCACATGGCAAAGAGCAACTATGGAAAACAGACATTCACAAATACAGCTGTATATTCTGTCAAGTATGGAGTACAAATACAGCCCACCTTAAGCAGATTCAAACTGTGTAATTACAAAGAGAATAGTTATCGCACCACAAAATGGTTTGTCAGAGCATTTCTCTACATCACCTAGCATTTGAAAAACAACTCATTTACAAATGTTTAAGTTACATACAACTTTAGGAACTAAAAGGAGTGGGGGGTGGGGCAGAAATAGGGAGAGGGGGAACGGACCATCCCATAAGTGTCTGTCTGAGGTGGTAGTTCCCAAATTTAAGATACAAAGTGAAGGCCATGCAGGTGACAAAAATCACAGTGGTTTTTTTCTTCCAAATACTGAAAACCCTTAACCCACTTCTCAGGTTGAATTTTGTAGAGCTGTGGCTAAAGTTTCCCAGACACAGAGGACTAGTCTGAGGCTGCAATAATGGAAAGACGTGACACCTATCTGTTCATTGGACATCGGCTGAAGTCTTCTATAAAAGAAATGTGTCAGACCTTTGCTGCAGGGGCAGGTGGGCAGCAAACAGGTATGTACCTGGTTCAAAGGATAAGGAAGCAACCTGCTCTAAACCAGCCCAGAATACCTAGCTTAAAGTACTGGGGTCCGGCAGAAGAACCCCTGTCGGATGCCCACCGTCCACTGAGCTTCCATGGTTAGTGGAGATGAAGGTACCTGGAGGCCAGGGCTGGCAGGACCAGTATACACTGTACAGAGCTAGGCAGCAGAAGCAGGTAACACATGAAGATTTCAACCCAACCAGTGAGGTTTGATATGGTTCTACTACAAAAAAAAGTCGGAAAGAAGGAAAGTGAATGAGAGACAGAAAGAGCAAAAGACAGAGGAAGGAGAGAGGGGAGAGGTTGGAAGGAGAAAAGAGAAGAAGGGAGAGTGAAAAGACACAGAGAGAAGGAGAAAAAAGTGAAAGAGAGAGGGAGAGAGGCAGGGAGGGAGGGAGAAAATGATGAGGGGAGTGGGAAGAGAGAGAGAGAGAGTGGAGAGAAAGGTTGAGTGAATTTCAAACACTGCTGGTTTCCAGGGAATTGTATTGTGCCAACTCAGAGGAGTCTGTGAGTAGAGACCGGGATAACAACTCTGCTCACTGTGAGGGACGGCAAGAGAGGTCTTGGGAACACTTTGGCCTCCAGCATTTGAGGCCGGTTTTCCTGCTTGGCCTCCGTGAAAAAGCGCTTTTGGATGTTCATGGGAAGTCCCGGCTCCTTGGGTTTGAATTTGGCTTTGTAGTTTTGTACTCCCTGTTTCTGCAAAAGCCGCAAGGTGGCGAGATAGTGCACATTGCTGGGGTTGGGTGGACAGAGCAAGTTTTTCTCAGGCAGGAAAGACCAGTGCAGGCCGCACTGCTCAGCAGGGGCCAGAAGGGACGTCCGGGCCACTTGGGAAGGGAAAGGAGGCATCTTGTTGAACTTAAGATGCTTGTTCAGCTCAAAGGATCTCTTTTCACCTTTCCCATCAACTGTTCTCCATCTAAATGTACAAGCCACACACTCATCCTTCTCCACACTCAGCACCTTCTCTTCAGGCTGCAAGAAAAAGTTCTTACTCTTTTTACCCAGAGCATCGGAGCCATTGGGGGCCAACGCCTTCAGAGGAGGCAACACTAAAAGGGCCTTGGAAGTCAATGAGTCGGAGAGGGAAAAACCTCTGTCAGTGCCACTTCCAGAGGGATGCTCCTCATTTTTAGAGTCCTTGCCTTTAAAGGTCTCAGGAGTGGCCCAGTCTTCTGTGCACCATATGAACTCCTTTATTGGCAGGCTTTTTTTCTCCAAATGACTGGAGGGAAGGCAGATTTTGCTGATCTCCCTGGAGGCTATGTTGGGACCTTGGGAGGCCCCATGAGGCTGGGAAGGGCTGCTCTGATTTCTTTCCGGGTCCACCTCAGCCAGAGCCCCGGCCTCTGCCTCTAATTTCCCAGGCTCCATCTGAGGCCTGACCTCAGGGTTTCCTTGGGAGAGATTGACACAAAGTAAGCAGCTGCTGGCACTTTCTCCCATCCTTGTCTTTTTGAGTTTCTTCCTTGACCAGATGCAAGCCGTTGGAGAAGTCCTTCCCCAGCCTCGGACCTGCAATTAAAGTAGCCTGTTAACTCTCCACCCTGCTTCCCAAATTCCAGTCTTCTTGGTTTTGCACCCCCATTTTGGCAGTCTTATTTTAACTGATATTTTTCTTAAAATTGATTTTCACCCACTTTTTTTCTTAACCTCAAATACCCACTTGAGCCTCATACGAAGCAATAATATTTGTAATTGGCCATTTTGATGTACTGATACTACTTTTTTCAGATAACAGTCAAATAAATTCTGAACTATCAAAATAGGATAAGAACTGTTTGTCCTCTTACCACCTTGGAGAAGCACTGTTTATCACACCTTGGGGAAGTACTGTTTGGAGGGAAAACAGAGGAGCAGAGGCAGTTGCTGGGGTGCATAGGAATCCTGCATCCCCCCCAGCCCACCTACATCTCCCCAATTCCCATCTGTATTAGTTAGGGTTCTCTAGAGAAACAGAATCAACAGGGAACACTCGCAAATATAAAGTTTATAAAAGTGTCTCACGTGACCGCAGGAACACCGAGTCCAAAATCCGCAGAGTAGGCTGTGAAGCCGACGATTCCAATGGAGGGTCTGGACGAATTCCACAGGAGAGGCTCACCAGCCGAAACAGGAAGAGCCTGTCTCTTCTGAATCCTCCTTATAAGGCTTTCAGTGATTAGATTCCATAAGGCTTTCTGTTTCATTAGTGATGAAATGTCCTCATCGCAACAGACAAGGCAGCACTTGCTCAACCACCACTTGGCCAAGTTGACACATGAACCTGACCATGACAGTCCACCCCTTGTCAACATGGCAACTATACATACCACCTTAAACCATACCTAATTTCTAAATAAAAAACAATAAAACACACATTTTTTTCTTTCACCTAACAATACTCAACTGTCTCACATACAACCAGGTGCAAGTCCTTGGCGAACATTCATTCTTAAGCTTAATATCTAACAACTTAAATACTTGATATCTTATAACTTAAATGGTATAACATGAACAAAATAGCATTACAGTCCTCAGTTCTGTAACTGATCATGTGGTCGTATTTCATATTTATCACTACCTTCTTCTACTACCCATTCCATGTTTCCTTTACCCTTAGCAAGCATTTCAGCTAGCCATGGTTCTCTGCCTGGTGGGGTAACCACAACCTTCAATCCTGAAGTTTGAGAGCTATTGGTAGTACTGACTGGATTGGTTTGTTGTAGTTTTCCATTGATTTTAATCACAGGGCATGATAATACTAAAAGACACCCTAGAGGATCTCCTATATTCCAGGAAAATTCTTCTTTACTTCCATTGTGTAGTTGCAGCCTTATTTCCCCGACAGCAAGGTCAATCACCCCAGCCAGTAAAGTAATCCCCTTCTTGGCTTGTTGATCCAGGGACATGAGTAGCCCAAAGTGACCAGGTGGCAGTCGTAGATTCCAGTTCAATGGATACACTGTTGTTTCTCCTGGTGGAAGCACCTCCCCTTCTGGAACTAAAACCTGTAGACAAGTAGAGCTCAAGGTTGCAGGGACAGGAAGCAAAAATTTTCCTAGTGAATCACTAGGAGTAATAGTGCATGGTGCCACTCCCATTTCCACCCCTTGGTTCCTGGACCCATGGATCCTGTCTATGGGAGAAACAACACTATAGAGTGGATGCTGATTCAGAGCATACACAGCCTCCAGGAGAACATCACCCCAGCTCTGCAAGGTATTGCCACCTAGTTGGCACCGTGTATTAGTTTTTAAAAGGCCATTCCACCGTTCTATCAATCCAGCTGCTTCTGGATGATGAAGAACATGGTAAGACCAGAGAATTCCATAAGCATGTGCCCATTCCCACACTTCATTTGCTGTGAAGTGTGTTCCTTGATCAGAAGCAATGCTATGTTGAATACCAAGAAGATGGATAAGGCATTCTGTAAGCCCATGGATGGTAGTTTTGTCAGAAGCATTCCATGAAGGGAAAGCAAACCCATATCCAGAGTATGTGTCTTCCAGTTAGAACAAATCGCTGTCCCTTCCATGAAAGGAGTGGTCCAATGTAATCAACCTGCCACCATTTAGCTGGCTGGTCACCTCCAGGAATGGTGCCATATCGGGGGCTGAGTGTGGGTCTCTGCTGCTGGCAGATGGGGCACTCATCAGTGGCTGTAGCCAAGTAAGCCTAGGTGAGTGGAAGTCCATGTTGCTGAGCCCATGCATAACCTCCACTCTTATCACCATGACCACTTTGTTCATGAGCCCATTGGGCAATGACAGGAGTTGCTGGGGAAAGAGGCTGACTGGTATCCACAGAACGGGTCATCTTATCCACTTGATTATTAAAATCTTCCTCTGCTGAAATCACCCTCTGGTGTGCATTCACATGGGACACAAATATCTTCATGTTTTTAGCCCACTCAGAAAGGTCTATCCACATACTTCTTCCCCAGACCTCTTTGTCACCAATTTTCCAATTATGGTCTTTCCAAGTCCCTGACCATCCAGCCAAACCATTAGCAA
>PVIY010058748.1:0-12333 GCA_004026745.1 Myrmecophaga tridactyla | reverse complement strand
TATAGAACTATAGCATCTGTGCTTGAATTTTATGGATCCTGTTGGTGTAGCCCATTATCTCACTATTTTACTCATATCACCAATTTTGCTGCCTGAAATAGGTTTGCTGTCCTGACCACACATCCTGCCAGTTTGTCTCCAACACCAAAACTGTCCTATTCTACTCTTGTTCTTCCCATCTTTTTGCTAAGCTAGTAGAGCCTATGGTTAAAATCAGCCACAATTTCTTTTAAAAAATTGTTTAATGTAGATTGGAGTCAGAATTGTAACTCGAGACTTAAAGTTAAATAAACTGTTGCAGTAAAACTTCTTTAATAAATAACTGTTCTATTTTTTTGAACGGGGCAATAATGAGCATTTAAAAATTTGTATATAGGAAGCCTCCTATCATACATTGAAGGACTAAGCTAATATTCAGTTTGTTATTCCAGTACTTCCTTGCCTCATTTTTCATCATGAAGAAAAATCAAAATATGATCATTTAAATAGAGTTGAAATGATCTTTCCTTGTAAAATAAAGGATGCTTTTAACAAAATGTAAGTCCAAGTTACTAAAGTACAAGCAATGAACGAATATAACCTAAAGACTTTTGAGGACAAAGTTTCCATTGCCAAATATATAAATGAATTTAAATTTTTTAAAAAAATTATTTTCTATTTGATAATATGACTATAGATAGATACCTTGAGACAAAAATCATCTGAAAGTAAAGTACATTAAGTGAAATAATGGTGAGCTAGATAACTTTTGTGAGCTGCAGAAGGAGGATAGAAAGTTGTAATGCACTTAAAGGAAACCAGATACCTGAGCAAATGCTGGTAAATGCTGTATAGAACACATTTAAGAATGCTCTGAGTTAGCTACCATGCTAGTGGCCTTAAGAAATTCTTTCAGAATAGACTAGTTTACAGACTTGACGATATTTGCAAGCACAAAATGAATATAGGGAAGTATATGCACACCCTGAAAATGCCAAGAAAAATGAAAACCTTTGTTGGTAAGCTCTTTGACCACTGCATGAAGATAGGAATTTTAAAAAGGAATGAAAAAAGCAAAAAAAAAAAAAAAAAAATCGAAGAGGATAGAAGCATGGAGTCTTGCAGTGGAGAGGGGCATAGATATCAGTTCATTTCTCAAATAATAAAGTTCTAGAGAAATGTGGATATATTTGATTTTAGAAGATGTTTAATTTTAAAATGTCTGTCCCCTTAAGTTGCAATACTCTAATACATTCAGAGACCAGAATAAAACACTGCCCAATTTTTTACCTACTTTTTGTTATAAATTTGAAACTAACCATTATATGATTTTTAGGGGCTGTTTTGACTATTTGTGTATTTGAGAAGTTTGTTAAAATATTAATTACTTCAGCTGAGTCAGTTAGTTTCTTATCTAGAAATTTTGTAGGAGAAGCTGAATTTAAATAATTAATCTTGGCAGTTAAACATTACACATAATTTGGTACCAATGATTCTATTAAATTTCCAATTCAAAACCTATCAGGAGAAATATGCTTTAACTCATAGTATATTTTAAAGAAGGGATATAAGCACCTGCTAAGAACACAAGAAAATAATTTTTTTAGTTAGTAGAGAAGTATGAGGATTTCCAGACATTTTACTCCTTACATATATGAATTAATCTTATACTTAATCCACATCACGAGCTTTTAATGAATGAAAATATTTTTATTTCATTTCCTACAATTAAAAACCTGATATGAAAAGTAAACAAATTGTGGCTTAGAAAGCAAAGTACCCCTTGAATGCACCTGTTAAAGACTGTGTTGGTATTACTGTATCTTCATTCAAAATTCTAGTTATTTTTTTTATTTCATTACTCATCCATTCATGGATGCAAAAATTCCATCAGATGACTTTTACTTAGAGGAGAATGAGATTCAGATTCTTTTTTATCACCTTACTTTGAAATATGACCTAACATAATTTTGCCAACTCATCTGGAAATTTTGCAACAGTAACAGATGCCTAACCAGTTTTAAGGATTCTCTTCCTATTTTCTTTTCTTTTATGTTATGACCACTGGGTATGTTATAGGGAAAATCTAGACTGAGATGAATGATGGTAAATTTCAAAGGCAATTTTTAGGAAATAATATGTAAACAGACTAAGATAACGCTCTGAACAGATGTTCTGATTAAGTTCTGTGGTCAGAAGTCAGACCAATTTTTCAAATGATCGTTGACAGTCTCAAAACGTGGCCTCCCTCTCATGTTCTTACGCAATTACCAAGTATCTTAAAATTCATGCATATAATACCTTGCTAACACATTGAGGTTCTTCATGCAATTTTCTTGCCTAGTACAATCTGTATAATAACCCTCCCACTATTCATAGTCCAGCTAATTGCAACTCTTCCTTCGCGATACGACCACAACTGGGACAGAGAAACACACATCTCATCCCTCACCTTTGCTAACAATCTTCCCCTCTTGTGTATATAACTATGTTCATAATTACCAGACTTACTTATGTTTTGCAATAGTGCAATAATGAATATTCATAAATGCATCTCTTCATGAAATGGACTTGGTCCTAAAAAGAGAAAGTTGTAAAGGAATATTACAGTACCATGGGAGACGTAATCTCTAATGTTTGCAAAGAGAATTGAAGGATTCCTTGCAGTTTTGCCAGGGACAATGTATCAGAACAAAGGGGTGTAAAATAGAAACCACTTCCTATCGACTTTCATTATTAAGATATATGATAAACACCATTCTTAAATAGAAAGTTAGACTTTAATATATTTTCTAGTCTATGCCACAAAGAAGAGAGACAATCATCCTGTTCCCTCATTAATTTTTCTTGTTGCCACGAAGTCCTTTTTTATACATAACTAAGATTGTTTCATAATCACCCATGCTTCTACTGCACATTCCGTCTTGTTTCTTTCAAAGATATAGGCAAATTGGTCCCCATTATTCTTGGGATTACCCTTCATGAAATTAAATGTAAATATCAAATACAATTTTTGTCGTTGCCATGTCTCTTTATTCATTTTGAGATCTAATAAAACTATACTGAGTAGAGCTTTTTCCATCCACAGATGGATAAAGTTATGTGAGAATTTTTATTTTTCCAATTATTTTTTCAGACATACCAATCATAATATTAGCTCACATTTATATTGTATTGTGCTAGACATTTTTCTAGTCACTTTGCAAATTTCTAATCATGTAACTATTGCGAAATCTTAAAAAGTGAGTACACATATTACCCTTATTTTATAAAGAAAACTTCAACATGAAGAGATAAAAGTCCTATCTACTCTTACATAATATTTACTTCTTGGAATTTGTACCCTGGTAGTCTGACTCAAAAGCCTGCACTCTTAAATGACATCCCTCAGTGCCTCTTTTCTGCATTAAGAGATTAAACTTCATTTTCATAATAAAATGTGATTTTTTTGCATTTTTAAAAATATTTCCATTAACACCTATTGTAAACTATAGTTTGCTAGGCATATTGATGAAGAGTAATATGAAGTTTATATTTAAAAAATGCATTTGGTGCTGTCCCATAGCAGCTCCCAAGATGATTTTACCTTTGGTGGCATAAAACTCATACTTTGATTGGGTAGCCTGCTTTGTGAAAACTGCACCTGCCATTGCTATGTTAAGAATGATGGAGGTTCCACTGGATAATTTAAAACCACTTGAACTTAAAGCAAAAGCACTTTTGGAAAAAAAATCAAACTATAGGTCACTTCTTATTTCAGTGGAAGACTGATTTCTGTAATCAGAATAAGGGTATAATAAGTAATAGTATCATGGTGCAGGCTTCAGGCTTGGTTTTGTAAATTATTAAATTGCTGTTATATTGATATTTCCATTATTTTCACAGCATTTTTCCTTAAGAATTCATTCTTTCTTTCTTTTACTTGTTATGGTAAAAAGAGTAGATAAAAATGTGAGAAATTAATACTTTAAAAATATGGATAGGAAACAAGACATTTAAATATACCATCTAATAATCTAGTTGGTTATTTTGTTTTTATGAAATTCTGTTATTAAGAAATTATACATTGAAGTGATAGTCCAAGAAAGTACTTAGTTACTTTCCTATTAATATTCTAAATGTCCTTACAGAACTACTGAACACTTATTCTTGTCACACAGACTAACAGCCACAGGTTTAGGAAAAAAAATCCCAAGTTCAAGAGTGTATGTGACTTTTTCCAGATGCAGTAACTGTTTGAATCTATCCACTTAATCTTTGATAATATTACTACATTTTACTTTATTAAACATGGTCCTAAGCAATGACCTTTCAAGGCATATATGAACTTCTAATTTCCTCAGGTTAAAAAAGATTTTGAGTATTTCTGGGTAGAATCGTAGAGTTTTAAAATCTGCATAGACCTCTGAGGCATCTAATATAATCATTTCATCTTATGGAAGAATTTTGTATACATTATGAGTTCAAAGAATCAAAAAAAATGCTTGTCCTATCTGTAAATGCCACCGGCTCCATGGGTTTGATACCTTGCTAGAATAATCAGTCACATATATAAAAGTAAATTGGGTAGTGATTAATACAGTAAAATAATGATATATTTAGTAAATAGGCTAGTTGTAAATTATCAGGAAATAAAGTACACATACATTGTACTTAGATTCATGGAATGAATAAATACCTGAGATGATATCTAGTCCTCTTACCTCATTTTACAAGTTAAAAATCATAAATATAAATATATATATATATATAACCATATACATACTTATATTCTTTGTTCTCTATCTCAACTATAGCCATATTTATATTTATGTAGGGTTTTCGCTCACCCAAATTAGACTTTCTTGTTTCTTTGGGGACGCGTGACACTATGGACAATCAATTAACCTTATATTTCTCAGTTTCTTCATCGATAAAACTGTTATAATGCAAATTATGTTCAGTGTTATTGGAAGGATTGATTAATTCACCAAGTATTTACTGACTCATTCAATGTGATGACCACTTTTCTGGATATGAAGAACATAGTGGGAGGCTAAAGAAACATGATCAGATGCATCCTAGTACCTGCAAAACCATGTACATACTTTAAAGAATGATGTTAACATTATTAAACTAACTTGTCATAGGCTTATGCAAAGTTATTGATATAGATGCTAAAAGTTTTATTTTAGGTAAAGGACAAGGTTCTTGTCCTTTGAAAACCGTTGTTTACAATTTGCAGCCTACAGAGTTAAATACTTACCAGCAGGGGGATTTCTTATAACTACACTCATTGTCACCAGAAGTTGACCACTGGTTCTTGTCTTTTAGTTTATACACTATAGATCTGGGAGAAATGCTAAAAAGACTTGAATTATTCGAGCATGTTAGTTGTTCTTTGCCCCTTGAAGTAAGAGAGTATAAGAAAAAGATCAGCTCAAGCAGAATTGACCCATCTGTAAAAGGAAATAAAAGGGATTTTGAGATTCCATATATTGGGGTTGAAGACAACTGTTTCTGGACCCATCAAAATGGGAAAAGTTACTGAAAAAAAGCTTTGAAACGAGGATCTATTGAGGTTCACCAAGGATCAGTTTAAGGGTGATTAGCCAGACATCCAAGACTGTTATTGTATAAGGCTTTAAGTTAGCCACCATCAAGTAGGGAGAAAGGGAGTGCCAAGGGCAGAACAAGTAAAAGAAAAAAAGTAGGATGTAAAAATAAATATAGGATAGAACTTTTGATGTGGTCATAGGCTAAAGAAACTGCTTAAAATTTATATTTTCCCCTAAGTAATAAATGGTTCCATTTTTTAAGAACTTTGTGTGGAAAGAAGCTTCATTTTTTTTTATTTTAACAAAAATTATATATATTCAAAGATTTCTATTTTATGAGGATGATTTCTGGTTATTTTAAAAAAAAATAATTTGAAGCTAAAATGTTTTGGAATATATGAGCATTAACATCTTAAAGCCCCCAAACGTGTATAGTAAGAAGGAGGGTACAAAAGCTTCTCGTCCCAGCACCCATTTCAGGAGCAAGGATATATTTAAATAGCAAATGCCTTTACAATATATAGTACATCTCTCCAGAGAGATTGAGAGCCGTATCTTCCCACACAAAGTTCGTGTAGTAAAGAGAAAGCCCTTTCTTTCACCTCTCTGAAGAAGTACTTACATTCTAGTGTAATGAGTAATCTCTCTCTAAGGATGGAATGATGAGCAGATTTTCCCTTAAATAATGCCATGTCTGTTAAGAGTTGGGGGTTCTTTCCTGTGCTGAACCTCACCACACACAAAGGTCAGTCTGGCTTTCATCACATCATCCTACTGCTATTGGCCCATAAAGAATTGATGCAAGACGGTTCTCTAGTTGCTGTTTTTCTTGTGAGTAATATACTCTCCTTCTCTGACCTAGGAGTCTCATGACATTCTGTCAGTATGCTGTGTCAGGCTAACTTGTCATCTTACAAGTAGAATAAAATCTCAGACTGTTCAGGATTCTGACTTAACAACAGCAAGGGACAAGAGATTTCATCCCAGAGGGGAGAATCAAGATTTAAGAAGTGGCTTTTCTCCATAGCTAATACAGAAAAGTCTTCACAATATCTGACCAACAGTATTGCAGAAGTGTTATGAATATTGCTATTGGTTATTTCCCATTTTTTTAAATCTCTGAGAGTCTTTATTCCAATTTAATCTATCATTGTATCTTGAAGGCGGTAAAAACATTTTACTTTTGCTCAGTTTATGTAATCCTGGACCATGCATATCTGGATTGTGCATCACAAATGTAGAATTTGAACCAAATGCAGATACTGGTTTGGTCTTTGGGTTTTCTTTCTCGCAGAAGGATTCGTGCATTCTATGTGTTAATAGAAGTCTTCAAATGGATGTTTGGTGATAAGAATTCTAGACCATGTTGATATCGTTAATTTTTCATACAAAAAAATATTTTCTTCTTAGGAAAACAGCCTTTCTATGTTTTGCAGTCTCCCTTGCAATTAAGTGAGAACAAGTGACTGTATTTTAGGAATAAATATAAGCAGAAGTTCTATGTGCCAATTTCTGAGCCAATATCTTCAAATTGTAGGTATACCCTGCCACAACACAGCACACAAGTTACACACATGCTGTTCTACTAAATAGGTGCAGATAAATATGTCCAAAGAGTGGGTAGAGCTGCAAAGTGAAATAAGTTTGAGTCTGAATCATAGCACTAAATGAAAGCTTCCCGTCATCCAGAAATACAGTTTTTTGACTATTATGGTTATCAAAAGAATAATGTTCTGTTTAAATTGTCAACATTTTAAATGTATTTGCTATAGTAACTAGAGTTACTATATCTAACACAATATTACAACCTAACATGATGGCATACCAGGGTAATGAGTCTTAAGATTTAACATCTCTGCTAATTCTGTATCTAAGGTAGTTTCATATAACAACACTCTTCTTGATCCTTGAAAGGATTATTAATAGTATAATTAATTGGTTTTATTTTGTCAGAGACTACTTTGAGAGAGAGAACTTTATGCATTCCAAAGTGGTTTATTACAATTCATCTAAACATAGGCAGCTTTAACAATACCCTGAGCAGTCTATATTTTCCTTTAAATGCATTCCTTCTTATAAAATAACCTCATTTTTAGAAATTGGTTCTAATGAATTGTATAGTTTTGTTTATTTTGACCAAAAGGAAAAGCAAACAGTAGGTTTCTCTATGTATCAAAGTCACCATCTCCACAGAGGTGCACACATTTAAGAAATAATTGTGTGAAGTGCTGAAGAAGGAAGACAATACTCACTGGTATGGCATGATCAATTCTACCAACTCAAGTGATCAATAAGGAAGACATAAGTGCCTTTGTATTCAATATTAACTTTAGGAAATGATCATAAAGCAATGTAACCTTTTATTATTTCCTTCTGAAAGGGCAAAGTACAAGCTTAAGGAATCTCTCTAAAAGTTGCTATCATTTACAATATTTGCCACTGCCTTGCTTTTGAAATTTTGACCCAACCTGATCTTTAGTTGTTTTTCTTTTCCCATTAGACTAAAGACACTAAAATATAAAATACAGTGGCTCTAATATCAAGATAAATACAGTTTTTCTGTATTTGGGGTTTTAAGTTCAAAAATATCATGCCAATGACATTTATTGTAGTGAATTGGAGGTGCCAAATCTTAACTTGTTTGTAAAGATATAGTTGGTGAAGAAAGCAAAAAAAAAAATAAGTATATAGGACTTTTAGAATGTTAGGCAATTGGAAGTTTAGAGAGCAAGTATCCAAAGTTTGACCATCACTAATCTCAAGTAAGGTGTCAGAACTATGGAAGACTAACATTAACCACTCATATTTTCAAATAGAAAGGCATCCAGTCCATGGGAAGAGAGAACAGGAAATTTCTTTCATCTAAGAAGTCATATATCAATGTCTTCGGGTCAGAAAGAAGCAATCGTGAAATATTTCTTAAAAGTCTAAAGTTTTCCTTTAATCCATTCCTGTCACTCTTGTGTTAGAAAAATGAGTGACTCACAGTTGAACTCCATAAAAAAGGAACAGAGATAATTTCTCACTGTAACCAATAAAATCCAAGTAGATGAACACCAGGAAAATTCATTTAATGAGATGTGTACTACAAAGAAAATGAAGCTATAATTGTGAATCAAAAGGGACTAATTGTTTATCTTATTTGAACTTCGAGTACAGAACAATCTCCTCTTTAATGCATTGGGAAATGAAAAAGTATGCATTAAAGTACAATGTTATTAATAATTTATGGAGCCAATAATACACTGATTCCAGTGCAAAGTGACTATTTTATTTTATTTACCTTGGTTTGAATATGGAAAATGGGCATGTGGTCTCTTTGGTTCAGATAAGTCATCCTTGTTAGAAGTATCCAGTTTGTCAACATAGATTATCTAACATAGACTGTCAATATAAAGTATGCCTGTGAAATTTACAGTGGAAGAAGAATTTATTAATTGTTTCTAAGATTTCAAGAAAGTTTATACATGAAAGAAGAGATAGGAAATCAATATTAGAAGATAATAATTTTAAGAAAAGCAACATCAAAAAATTCATAAATATGTTTAGCAGTAGAACAAAAAATATTTCTTCACGCATCTTTACAAGGCACTGAATAAATACACTGTAAGTACCCACTGTAAAAGATGCAAAGTACTATGTTACCACATAACCTAAAAAACTGAATCTTGTAAGGGAGAAAAAATACATAATCTCAAAAGATAAAAACTAAGACATAATATTCAGTTTTTACTAAAGCAGTGCTGCATAATAAATAGGCACAAAGATGAGTGGTTTACTCCAGGAAACATGTTTCTCAGGTGCAGCTCTGCTGGCCTTGGATAAGCTTCGCTGAGCTCAGTTGAGCCTGATTCTAGGCTACAGTTCACATTCTGATCTGATCTACTTATTTTTAAATTTGAGGATCTAGGTCGAAGGAGCCAGCACTATTTAAGATACACTGCGCTCATGGCATGAGGCTAGTGCTCAAGATGATCAAATGGAAACATGAACTTTCTCATAAATTCTCAGCTCAAAACAGGCCCAATGTCACATGTGCCTGGATTCCTTTGGTTAAAGATGATATATGGGCAAGCCCAAAGTCACTGAGATTTGGGATGTATCCTCTGTTTCCTGTGGGGCATGGGAAAGTCATATGATAATGGGCAGGGATATAATATTGTATTCCAGGAAGAAAATAAAGATTGGGAACCACAATTCAATGTATTAAACAAGAAAGGGTTTGTAAACAATTCAAAAAGTGCCATGAGACAAAACATAGTAAATTGCTAAATAAATTCACTGATCACTGTGAATTGGAATCAGCTTCCTTCCTTAATCACTGTCCCCACTCTATCATGAAACTGTGAGCTCCTGAATGGAATGAATTCTATGTTACTTAAATTTTGGTTCTCTATTTTGGGTCCCCTGAACTGTAAATAGGAATCAAACAAAGACACTGAATGAATGAGGTATTTCAACAATCTAAGAGGAACTTTAATCTTCTAGCATATCACTTTTCAATCTATCCCACACCTCATTCTGTGAGTGATTTAACCAAAAAACTAAATCTGATTGTCAGGTTTTTATTTAAAATCCTCTTTTTAGGCTCTCCCATTGTCTTTAAGACAAAGTATGAACTTCATAGCTTTTAATACAAAACCAAATTAAGACTTATTCTTTCCTCCAACCCCTAAGTACTCCTTTCCTCTTTTGAATTGATATTCTATTTATCATTCTTGCATATATTTGGTGCCAAGCCACACATAGAAATTTGATAGATAATACAATTATTTTATATATTTTTCTTTCATTTGTACTGGATTGTAATTTTCTATATATATTGATGTTTTCCCATACATTTCAGTATTGACACTACAATTGGATCTACACTATCATGGTCAAATAAGTCAAATTATTTTCCTCTTGGTTTTCAACAGAATACTGACATTAAATTCTCAAGCATTTCATTCTTCTATGTATCTGTCAGTGTCAGCCTCAAATCTTCTACCATACTTCCCTGTCATAATGTCTAAACCTGTCTACTCTTCTTTTGGCTTACTATTTCACTTACTTACCTTAATAGAAATCAGCTTTTTGACTGAGAGTTCCATTTCCTCTGCTGTGTGCTCAAAAAATATCTATTTTCTCATAATCCACGTGCTTCAGGGGTGGAGATGGGATTGGTATTCTCCTTATTCTCCATTAGAAATTCCAGATAATTAATGCTTTATCCTTTTGTAAAAGAAAATAAGGTTCTTTTAGGATGAAATCATTGAACTGTACCAACCCCCCCCACCCTTAACACTGTCATCTGTGGATTTTCTTGTTTTTCTCCATAACTCCTCAAATATTTTGGTACTTAGCTTAGATATTTTTCTTTATCCCAAAGTCTGACTTCATATAGAGTGACATCAAAATTCATGTGCACATTGTGCTCAGTGCTAGAGCATCTCAGTTCTTAAAAGTTCTGATCCTCCATGAGCTTCTTAACTTTTCAACTTAAGGCATCTTCTCCCATTGTCACACCTTGAGTTTTTTATCACCTGAATCTGCTCAATCTTCAAAAATCTTATTAATCCAAGAATTCTGCTTTAAAGTCAGAGGTTTTTTCCTTATGACTTTTTCAATTACTTCTATCATTTCTTTTATATGATCTCTCTAAAAGCATTAGATATCTGCTTCAATTATTTTCCCATGCAGCTTTATTTATTTCATGATGAATTTCTTCAAGAATATTTTTGCTAAGCATGAAACTCCCATACTTCTCTGAAGTTTTGTCACACCTATATTGCAAAACCCCATCTCCCATCTTCTTTACCTTTTTTTCTTTTGCATGGGCAGGCACCGGGAATCAAACCTGGGACTCTGGCATGGCAGGTGAGAACTCTGCCTGCTGAGCTACCGTGGCCCACCGAACCCCATCCTTTTTGAACCCAATAACATTTTTCCATATCTGACTTTGATCATCTAATCCCTGCTGGAGCATTTCACGAAATAGGACAAATAATTTTCACTATAAATTTTTAATCATCCATCTTAATCAAGGTTCTTCAACACTGTTCTGTAATATCACAATCAATTCACTGGCTGTCTTCACAAGGTCTACTTTAATCCTCTTCCAATATCCAACCTTCTTATCAAATATGCAACCTTCAACTTCTTCCTACTCACTCTAAAAGAAAATATGGTTAAGATAAAACTACTTCATGCCTCATTTCTTTTTAGGTGAACAGTTCTTAAATGTTAGCTTTGTTATTAGTGATTGGTAATGTTTACTAGTGTTATCTGCTCCCATTCTATCCTCCTCCACGTTACAAATTCATCATACTATTTCATACTTTAAATTGGACCCCATCCCATATGCCTTCTCAATACAATACCTGTTATCTTTTCCCATTTTTGAAATTCTCATTTTTCTCTCACAGTTCTATAATTCAAATTGCCTTTTAAATCAATCCAAGTATTTTGTATTTAAAAAGGAAAACAAAAAGAATCAGAATCTTAATTTGTTCTCATTCTCTCCAAATTCAGCCCTTTTCCTACTTTGCACAAAGTTCTAAAAAGAGTTTTATGTTCTACTTCTCTCTCTTTTTTTAATCCCCCACTCATATCACCAATCTGTCTTCCAGCCCCCATCTTTCTAACAGTCTAATTCTTATTAAAGTCATTAATCACTTCCTTGCCACTAAATCCAACAGGCATTTTTTTGTCCTAATATTACTGACCACTTAGTATTCTTAAATAGTGCTAAGCACTCTCCTACCTCTAAACCATAATAAAAATGTGTTATTTCCTTCAGACTTAGTCCCAGGATCTCACGTTGTCTCAAGCTAGA
>PVIY010058747.1:0-12334 GCA_004026745.1 Myrmecophaga tridactyla | reverse complement strand
GAGAGTGGGGAAATAAAGAGACATTTGCACATGGCTGTTTATGGAAGCAGTGTTGGTGCTTTACAATGGATGGAGGTTGCATAAGGGCACAACAATTGAGGAAAAGAAGGGAAACTGTGAAGTACATATACAATGGGTTGAATGACATTGTGAGGCATATGACTAGACAAATGAACCTTAGAGACTGTATGTTGAATGAAATGTCAGAAACAAAATTCTGTAATGCCTTACTCATATGGACAAACTATAATATACAAACTTGGAGAACTGAATTTGAAAGCATGCATTATCAGGTTGAGGCCTATTTTAAAGATTCCTAGATTGTAAGGTCTATCAATAGTCACATCTATTCCAGAGTTATAACTGTTTGTTTTTTTTAATTCTGAGATACTGAGCTGTTAGTATATAACCTGGTCATTCCCTGAAATTTTAAGTATTTGCATGATACCTGAGGCTCAGAGTTAGAGCTCTGAAGCTATGAATGTCAGCGTAGTTTATAGAAACTGCTAAAAAAATACTTGAAAAAGTGATCAGAATTCAACTAGAGGTGTGAATGAAGCCGATCTGGATAAATCTGAGGTAAATCACATTACAGGGCAAAGGATTATATGGTCTCTATTTTGAAGCTTCAACTTCAATGTGGGACCAAAAGAACAGATTATTTTGCACAAAATTATATTTTTCATAGTGCATAGATAATTACATTAGATAAATTGTAACTTGTATGGTCAGTTTGTTTGAACCCCATAAGTATATGGAATTTTGAATAGAGAGTGAGATCTGATTGCTTTATACAGGTTACTGTGATGTCCCAATATATTCTAAAGTAATTTGGAGAGAGGATATAATAGTATTTCCAAATTCTCCTTGTGGGACTTGGAAGGAAGGAAGAACTAATAAACTTCCCCAGATGTATTCCTGATATTCTCACAAGAAGTGGGGACAATGAATTCAATAGGCTGAACCTTCCATCTTGTGGCTCACTGCTATGAAACTTATTCTAAGTATTACCCCCAGAAAACCTCTTTTGTCGTTCAAATGTACCCTCCCTCTCTAAGGAACTCAGCAGGTGAACTCATTGCCCTCATCTCTACATGGGACATGACTTAGGGGTGTAAATCTCCCTAACAATGTGGGACACAGCTCCTGGGATTCACCAAGGCCTGGCATCATAGGATTGAAAAAACTTTCTTGACCAAGAGGGGAAAGAGAGGAATGAGAAAAAATAAGGTTTCAGGGGCTGAGAGAATTCAAACAGATTCAAGATTTTATCCTGGAAGTTATTCTTATATTTTATATAGATATCTCTTTTTAGTTTATGGTATGTTGGAGTGGCTAGAGGGAAGTACCTGAAACTGTTGAACTGTATTCCAGTAGCCTTGATTTATGAAGATGATTATATAACTATATAGCTTTTACCATGTGATTATGTAATTGTGAAAACTTTTTGTCTGATGCTCCCTTTAGCCATGGAATGGACAGAGAAGCAGAAAAATAAGGTAAAAAATAAGTAGTGGGGGTTAAGAGGGTAAAAAGATTGGGTAGATTGCAATACTAGTGGTCAATGAGAGGGAGGGATAAGTGCTGTGGGGCATATGGATTTTTTCTTTTGTCATTTTTTAATTTTTCTGGAGTGATGCAAATATTCTAAAAGCTATTATGATGATGATTATACAGCTATGTGATGATATTGTGAACCACAGATTGCAAACTTTATAGACTATAAGGTGCCTGAATATATCTCAGTAAAAGTATCAGAAAAAGAAAGGATATTATGTGTCGAGGGATAAATATATACAGTCCACTTTTCAATAAGTAAAGCAGATTTTATATGGATGCAGTGCTATAATATTATCACATCTTTATTCTGAATCATGACCCAATACTAAACACTTTATTGCTTGGTAAAGGTATTTGTATAAAGGTGAATACAAAACTTTCATTTGAATTGAAATATCTTATTCAAAATACTCAATACTTTCTTCCAGGTTGGCATTTTCCAGTAATCTGAAATTGCCTCACATGTATAGGTACATGGTAAAGTGCTGACCCATGGTGTTTTTCATGTGATATTTCTTGCCTTCACCTCAACACCATATGAACCATTATCCAAAACATTTTCACAATTTGGAAAATCCATTCAAAAACAATGCCCAAATTATGCAAGTATGAGCTTGAAAAATGGATGCAGAAACTCAAATTTTAAAGACCCACAAAAGGTTATATGTCAAAAATATTTAAATGGAGATAGATTCAACTTAGGAACATATCCAACATGAAGAAAACTTAAATCAATTTTATTCTGAATTTTTTAATAAATAGAACTCATTGGAAGTGCAAAATATCTACAGAGCATTCTGCATAGAGCCATGGTAATCTCCCTATTCCACAGGCTGCTGAGATGGCCGAGAGATGTGAGGCCTCTGTGAGCCACAAAAGACAAAGACTGGCAGGATGCAATGGAGAGGCTGGAGGGAAGTGCCTGAAAATGTAGAGCTGTGTTCCAGTAGCCATGTTTCTTGAAGATGACTGTATAATGATATAGGTTTCACAATATGACTGTGTGTTTGTGAAAAACTTGTGTCTGATGCTCCATTTATCTGCCTTGTCAACAGACAGGTACAACATATGGAATAAAGATGAATAAGAGGGGGAACAAATGTTAAAATCAATTTTAGTCAGAAATGCAAGTGATCAATGAAAGGGAGAGGTAAGGGGTAAGGTATGTTTAATTTTTTTTTCTGTTTTCTTTTTATTCCTTCTTCTGGACAGATGCAAATGTTCCAAGAAATGATCATGATGATGAATATGCAACTATGTGATGATATTGTGAATTACTCATATATGTAGAACTGTATGATCATATATTAAGAATGTTTGTGTTTCTTTCTTATAATTTTATTAATAAAAAATTAACAACAAAATAAACTCTCTGGAGTGATCATACTCATATATTTGTTTTTTGCCAGCCCTCAGTGACATGCATGTAGAAGATGCCCAGTGAAAGTCGGTTATTTGAAGAATCAGCCCCCATCCCACCTCTTAGTAGACCTGTCAGGAGTCCCCAGTCCCTTACACTAAAGGCCTGGCAAACCTCGCCCTGCTGGGGAATTTTCCTAAAGAAGCTCTTCCTTTGTGTGTCAACAGAGCATTTCAACTCAGCTCAGCTTGGCTTGGCTCACACCTACAGAAAAAAGCCTGCTCTGCTGAAGGACTGCTGTCCCAAAGCCCCCAGTTAACACAAGAGGGGACCTGTTGAGGAGTAAGCCCACTTCCCCACCCCCCTGCTATACATTGGTTGCCCTCTCCCTCCCCAAGTCCCTGCCTCTGCCCACAGCCCTGTCCATCAGCTGAAAGTATGAGGGTTTGCACAGGACCAAGCTGCCCAGCTATGTCTGCACCCCTAGCAACCCCCCCAAACTACAGGACAGCCTCCAAGGGGGTGTGCTATGTTCAGGCATTCTTAACACCCTGTGAATTTACATTTTAAAAATAAGTATTCGGTATTGGTAAAGTCCCTTGAGGATCTGAAAGATCCTTTCATATATATGGAACTATTTAAATTCGCCCACCTGGGAAACCCTGGGTACCCTCCCATCACTGAGGACTCCGAAATAAATACACCAAGCTCTGGATTTTGAGGCTTGCTATTATGAACCTTATTTCTGTAGGGGAGAAGCTACAACTACTTCTCGTAGCTAAGAGGCCTAAGAATTGCTTCCAGAAAGCTTCTTTGTTACTCAGATGTGGCCTTTCTGTCTCTAAGCCCAACTGTGCAAGGAAAATTGTTGCCCTCCCCACTACATGGTACCAGCCATTCAGGGCTGAAAATCTCCCTGAAAGCATGGGGCATGACTCCTGGGGATGAGTCTTGCTCTGGCACCAAGGGGATTGGCAACCCCCTCCTGACCAAAAGGGGGAAAAGTGTAATAAAATAAGGTATCAGTGTCCAAGCAAGATCAAATGGAGTCAAGAGGCTATTTGGAGACTGCTCTTATGCAAGCTTCACTTAGAGGCTACTAATTGCCATGATTTGCTAAACCCCAACCAACATCACTCCTGTTGTCTCTTAAGAACATCTAGAGCTCAAACTGAGACTCTACACAGGTTTCATGCACTAGGTTTGCCCTCCTGGAACATATAATCCCCAGAGGGTTCCTAGCTAAGATAAATCCTGAATCCCAGAGGGACTACTTTCTCCAGTATTATCAATTAATTAAATCCCCCTATCCTTTAGTGACACCCCTTCTTGACATGAAAAAGCCAGAATGGACATTGCTCAAAGATCCCTATAGATTGGGAGAAGGAACAAAGGAGAAGGAGGAGGTATAACAGAAAATAGGATTTAACAAACAAGTATGACTGAATCACTATATTAATATTCCTTCTAGCCTCCAGTGTTTGGGAGCAGCTAGAAGAAAAAATCTGAGATGGTGGAATGGTAGCCCTTGACAGACTCTGGGATCTCTTCTGTAAATATCAAGTGTGCTTTGAACATTATTGCTTTTTCCTTCCTTCGATTTGTGTATATGTTATATTAAACAATTTAAAAAAATTTAAAAATAACTATTCATTTTCATTTTTCCCTAGTTTCAAATGTGCACATGTAATCACATGTGCTGGCTGTAAAAAAGTCCAAAAAGTCTAGAACGAAGTGGGATGACCCCTGCCCTCCTGATCTCACTGCAGTGAGGGGAACAGTTAATGGTACTGACTTTAATTTAGCAAACTCCTCCCACAATCCTCTGAGGTTGGCACTATTATTATTCCTATTTTACAAATGGCAAACAGGCTCAAAGAGGGTTCCAACCCAGCCACCTGGCTCCAGAGTCTGCATCTTGGACTGCTATGTCTACCACCACTTGGCAGAAAAGTTATTGGTTTAAATTTTAAAAAAAAGCTTTATTTGAGACATAATTCACATTCCATACAATGCACCCATTTAAAGTGGACAATTCAAAGAATTTTAGTCTATTCACAGGGCTGTACAGCCACAGCTGATCTCAGGACATTTTCATCACTGTAAAAAGAACCTCCACCCCATTTAGACTTCACCCCACTAACCCTCACTCTGCCCAGCCCTTGGCAACCACTCATCACTCTCTGTCTCAATAGATTTGCCTGTTTTGGACATTTCGCACTGTTCTAATTCGCTAGCTGTCAGAATGCAATATACCAGAAAGAGAATGCCTTTTAAAAAGGGGGATTTAATAAGTTGCTAGTTTACAGTTCTAAGGTCAAGAAAATATCCCAATTAAAACAAGTCCATAGAAATGTCCAATCAAAGGCATCCATCCAGGGATAGATACCTTGGTTCAAGAAGGCTGATGAACTTGAAGGTTTCTTTCTCAAGTGAGCAGGCACATGGCGAACACAGTTAGGGTTTCTCTCTCAGCTGGAAGGGCACATGGCAAACACAGCATCATCTGATAGCTTTCTCTCCTGACTTCCAGTTTCATGAAGCTGCCCATGAGGTGTTTTCCTTCTCCATCTCCAAAGGTGGCTGGCTTATGGACTCTCTGCTTTGTGGTGCTGCAGATTCTCTGCTCTCTCCAAATCTCTTGCTTTCTCCAAAATGTTCTCTCTTTTATAGGACTCCAGAAACTATTCAAGGCCCACCCAAATGGTTGGAGACACATTTCCCCCAATCCAGCATAACAACCACTCTTGACTGGATTACATCTCCGGTGAGAGGATCTAATTACAGATTCAAACATACAGTATTGAATAGGGATTATTCTGCCTTTATGAAATGGGATTTAGATTAAAACATGGCTTTTGTAGGAAGCATACATCCTTTCAAACCAGCACACATACAAATGGAATCATACAACAGGTTACCTTTTTGTCTGGCTTCCTTTACTCGGCATAATGTATTCGAGGCTCATCCATGCTTTAGCCTGAATCAGAACACCATTCCTTTCTACAGCTGAGCAATATTCCATTTTATTAACAGATCACATTGGTGGTCTCCTTGATGTTCCCCGAGGTTGATTTGGAAAGAGGCAGGCCACTGCATAGGCCCTCAGAAAGGGTGGGACTGCCACTTTCTAAAGCCAAAGGATAAATGACTTTCAGACTTTGAAATCCAATCGTGTTTGCCTGCAGGTTTTCCTTCCAGTTTCTCCCTACAGATCCTGTGTTTATCCTCCTTTGCATATTGGCATCAGATAACTTGTTTTGAGAGTCACAGGTCCACAGCAAGAAGAGAATTTTTTGTACCTGTTTAAGGTGCTGCTTGTAGTTGCCAAGTTGACAAGGAATGGACATGTGTGTGTTAGTTCAGTTGTCAACTTGGCCAGATGAGCATACCTAGTTTTGTTGCTGCAGACATAAGCCAATGGTACATGAACCTCATCTATTGCTAATTACATCTACAGTTGGCTAGGAGGCGTGTCTGCTGCAATGAGTGACGTTTGACTTAATTGGCTGGTGCTTAAATGAGAGAGAGCACAAAGTAGCACAAGTTACGTAGCAAGTTTAACCAAGGGAAGCTTGATGAAAATAATTGGCATCTGGGCTCCCCATGCCCCAGCCAGAGATCAATGGAGATGGGCAGGCTGTGCCTTCTATCAGCCTCAGGCAGGCACCTCACCTTGCAGAGCACAACTCCAGAGTTTCCTACCTCAGGGGTCTTAAACAATTGCCAACTGTCTCATCAGGTGCTCAGCCAAAGAGCCACCCTCTGGCCCAACACTGGAGAGAGACCTGGAGCCTTCCACAAGCGTTTGCAAAGGCAATTTTGAAACACGCTCTCTTCATCTCAAGGGCTGACTTACACACTAATTCCCAGCTGAAGGTGTGACCTTGTTGTGTCATCTCTTGAGCAAACCACTTAGCCATGAGCTTTGCTTCCCAAGGTGCAGCAGCAGTACATGCCTCTTGAGTTGCTAAGAGTCCATTCAGCAGCACATGCAAGCTGTCAGCACAGATCCTGATGCACAATGCACAGCTCTTAGGACTGTTTCAGACAAAATGGTTCATTTCTGATCAAATTCTCAGGATGAAACTTACTTGAATGTGCACCACAATTTATATGTGATGCAGTGAGTGCTTATGGGGAAACAAGTGAGATTCGGGCTGGCTGGGCAGGAAAAGGTCATAAGGGTTCTGTCACCCATGGGCTTTAGACCAAGACTAAGAAAGTGAATTTAGACCCAGTGGTCTACTGCCAAAGAGGCTGATCTCATTTGCCTAAACTACTGAATACAATACACCAGAGATGGACTGGCTTTTATAAAGGGGATTTATTTAGTTAGAAATTTACTAATTTGGGAAGGCATACAACGATGTCTACGGGCCTTCACTCCTGGCTTCTGGGTTCAAAAGGCTTTCCCAGGGGCATTTCCTTTTTGCATCTCCAAACATTTGGGTCTGTCTCATCTCTGAACTCTGAGCCAAACTGTGTTGGGCTCTGTTGAGCTGCTTCTCTCTTTTCTGACCTCTCTTTTTAAGCCTCCAGCTAATTAAATTAAACACCACTCATTGTAGAAGGCCCTCCCCTTAGCTGACCACAGCTGTAATCAGGCATAGAGGAAATTCACATGCTGATGATTTAAGTCCACAGCAACAGAACCGGGCACCATCACCTGGCCAAGCTGACACCTGAACCAAACTACCACAGAGTCCATGGGGGTGAAACAAGGTTTTTTCTGTTCAGCTACATACTTAAGGACTCCAGAATGTCCAACCTTCAAAGCATTAGCACTCAGTTCCTGAAATATGGTGGCTGGTAATTAACAAAGCAACTCTCACTCACCACAGTTTGCACATATCTTCAAAGTCAAGTCTTATTCATCCTCCCCTAAGCAGATCTAGAGAAATTGGGCCTCTCTCTCCCCAGGCATGGATGCTTTATAGACTGATGTAAAGGGAATAAGGAGGGCAGGGTGCATTTGTTACAAGGTCAAAATGAACCTGCCAACAGCACAGCTCTCTGTCTCCCAAGAGTGACTCGCTGGTGAAAACCAGAATATTGTTCCAAGTGTCAAAATCTTCAGAACAGCCTCCAGGATTTGGGCTGTATTCAGCTGAAATAAGCCAAAACATTCTGGCATCTTCCTGAGGTACCTGGAAAGGCATCTGAGAGTGGGTTTATTGTCTTTCCACCTTCAACCTTTGTTTTTGAAAGCTCATCAAGAGGAACTGAAGGGGTCAGAGGCAGCAGCACAACAATTTCCTTCCACAGGATGGTGTTCAGACAGCTTCTAAATGCCCCCAGCATTCCCCTCCTGTGATGATCAAACAACAACCTAGCTGCTCCAGATGCAGAAAGCCAGGACTCTGGCAGGAGGCTGAAACTTATCGTTTTGCAGAACAGTTCCACCTGCCTTGGGGCCAGGAAATGTGGGAGGGTTTATCATCATTAGGAGCAGGTTAACTTCAAACAAGGGGCAGATGCTTTTAGGGTAATTTTATTAGCACTGGATTCTAGAATACCTTTTATATTCTTTTAAGTAACACTCTGTGCTGCCCTGGGTCCTCCACAGAGGAGGGGAGGGGTATGACTGACGTATAGAGGGTGAAAAGACTGAGCTGTTCCTATCTCTTGTCTTTAGTTATTTCAGAAATTCTCAAGGTAATCTTACAACGTGACAGTTCGCCTATGCAGTTGGCCAGATATCCATCAATATGGTATTTTTTGGTGCATATGTTTATTCATAATAAATATAAACTAGGACAATGTGACCTATGGAAGTTGCCAGTTGTGCTGGGGACTGGGCAGGAAGACAGTGGTAAAAAGAGCAGCCAACACCTACAAAGAACTTTCCCTGGCCAACACTGTCCTACACTCTTTGCAGGTATTCACATCTAACTCAAACAATAACCCAGCAAGGTAGGTACTTCCAAAATCATCTTTTTACAGATAATCTCTCTACAGCACAGAGAGATTACATAATGTGCCCAGGGTCACACAGCTGCAAAATGGCTGAGCCAGAATTTGAACCCACATAGACAGCTCCACAGCTCCTGCTCTGAGCCACAGTTCTCCCTTCAGTTCTGTGTGGTTGCCTCAAATTCTATGTGGTTGTCTCAAATGCAAAGAAACTGTCCCTGGGCAGGCTCTCCGTGACAAACACATGGCTGACCCGGTGCCCACTCCCTATCTCAGGCCAACATCACTGGTTTTCCTGTAGAGCATGCCCTCTTACGTAGCTGGCAAGGTGATCCTAGCAGCACACCTCAGTTCCCCCCACAGGACCCCTTCCATGTGGCCACTTGAGTAGCCTCATAACATGGCCACCAGCTTCCCATAGCACAAAGACCTGCATGCATGACAGAGAGCAAGGAGCTGGCCTTAGAAGACACATGTCACTTTTGCCTTCTGCTACTGGTGGCATGGACCATCCCAGGCACCACATAGGGGTAAGGCAGCCCCCAGGCAGGTGAATTCTGTGGAGTCATCAGTCATGGCGATCATGGGGGCCAGCTTGGGCACTGTCTACCACAGCCTCTTTTATGTCTCTGACGGGGCATGTGCAACTGGGGCAGCTATCCTGGGACCATGGAGGCAAGGTCTGACTGAGGATGAAGCCCCCACACCCAGAGCAGAGCTGACACATGGAGGGCACCTGTGGCTGTGGTAGCCATCTTGTCTGCCTGCCTGCCTAAAGATGAAGCTGAGAGAGCAGTAAGCAGGGTTGAGAGATGGAGAGACCAAATGCTGGCAACATCACTTGGGCCCCTGGATCCAGCCAGCCTAGGGTTTTTCAATTACAAAGCTGTTTTTTCCTGGGCTAAGTTCAAGTTGGGTTTCCCTTAAGCCTTCTTTTCTCCCAGGTGAAGCAAAGGGCATTAGAGGTCTGCTCATCCAGGCCCAGCTTGCGGTACCCAGCCCTTGGCTTTTTCCTGACATATGAGCTCCAGATCAAATGTCACCTCCTCCAAGAGGCCTTCTGTGATCATTTTATATAAAAATGGCCCCTCTCAGGCCATGCTGGTGACTTTCTGTCTGTTCCCACCTACCTTACTATCTTCACAGTACTTGTTACTACCTGAAACTTGCTCTTCATTTTTCTTTTTTGTCCCTCCTTTATTATTTACCTCTTTTTTTCCCTCCATCCTCCAAACAGAATGTACACTTCCATGAAGGTCCAGATTTGTGTCTGTCTTGTCCACTTTTAAATTTCCCAGAACTTGGCATAGGTGCTCAGTTAAAAAGATGTAAATATTGAATAAATGAGTGAATGGATAATTGGCCTCCCAGGAAGCAGTCCAGGACATGAGAAAGTTTGAAGAACCAAGGAAGGGTGGAAATGATAATCCCCTCTCTATCTCATATGCACGTGCACCCTCCTCCAGCTGCCTCCCTCAAGTCACCCTCACTAGGTCTCACTGGTGAAGCCTTCAACTTGGGGCCTCTCCATTTCATGCCTACCTCCTCCTCCTTCTTCCTACCTGCTCTATAAGGACACCTGCACAATGGAAATGATGCAGAATTTGGAGTCACACAGTCCTGGACCACATTCAGTACCTCTGAGCACTAGAACCTTGGGTGGATCACTTTTGCATTTTGAATCTCTGTTTCCTCATATGTAAAATGGGCCTGAAAGTGAAACCACCATATATAAAGAGCACATCACTTTAATAAACATTATAAAAATTATTTTGTGGGTGGAGAGACACTGGCCTTGCCTGGAATAAACATCTCTATGCAGCTTAAACTGCCTCAAGTTTGACCTGGCAGTCACCCTCCTCCCAGCAGCTGCTCCCCAGAGAGGGCAATTGCTTAAATGGCCAATATTTCCCCCAATCATCACAGGGCAGTCAGGAAGGGCTGTTAGCTTGATTGGCTTCTTTTTTCATCTCCACATCAGCTGTTAAGTGGCTCAGCTCAGGTAGAGGAGATTCCTCCTGCACAACCCAGAGCTGGAGCAGGGTCTGATGGAGTCTTCAAGTTTCAACAAGGAATGACCCCACTATATTCCACCTCCCAACAGCAAACTCTCAAATCATGGCCTCTCCCTGCTCAAAGACCAGTAACAGACCCTCATTCCTGCCTTGGGAATCAAGTCCAAGGTCTCCCCTCTCCTCCATACTTAAGGATTTCCCCACCTGGCCCCACCCTTCTTTCCTCCCAGGGTTCTGCCTCCTATTAGGGTGGGAGAAATTTCATTCAAAGTCCTCCAGGTCGGGCAGGCCACGGTGGCTCAGCAGGCAAGAATGCTCACCTGCCATGCCAGAGGACCCGGGTTTGATTCTCGGTGCCTGCCCATGTAAAAAAAATAAGAATAAAAAAATAAAGTCCTCTAGGTGTGCTCTACCCCTCAACTATGTGACCCTGGGAAAGTAGCTTCACCTCTCTGAGCCTCAGTTTCCTGGTTTCCTCCTCAGGCAGGACTGATTACAACCCACTGGCATCACAACTCAGTGGAAATAAAGACTTGCTTTCCCAGTTGTTCCAGAAAAAGTATCAGAGAAGGTTCTCATTGGCTGAACTGGGGTCACATGACTAGCCTTGACCCAATCACTGTGGTGTTGTAGCAGATTCTGTCCCACCCAAACCACATGGGTGGAGGGTAAGGGAGAGGGGACATGATAGGGAGATTTCCTCCCAGGAGAAGAATGCCTGGGAAGGGAGGGACACCGATGTCCACTGCAGGAGCCTGAGTACCCTGTCTGTGTTCATCAGGTGAGACACTGGGATTGGAGGCTTAAAGCCTGTGAGTGATGGAGACACATGGCCACAGTTGCCCATGCTCACTTGGATAAACTCTAGCGGTGGAAATTTCAGATAAATGACAGATATCATGGCAGAAAAGACATTTTTAATTTGAGACAAAATTCACACAGCACATAATTATCCATTTTTAAATGTAAAATTCAGTGGCACTAAGTACATTCACATTGTCATGCAACCACCACCTCTATCGAGTTCCCAAATATTTTCATCATCCCAAAAGGAAACCCCAGACCCACTGTCAGTAACACAATTCCCTGCTTCATCCACCCCTGCTAAGCAACAACCTGCTTTCTGTCTCTATGGATTCACCTAGAAAAACTGTTTTAATCCTTCACCATCCCTCACATTGGCTGGTCTTTTTGAATGAGGGCTGTAAAGCCCAAATGCCTAAAATAAATAAGGCTACAAATGCGTGAATTCTCATCCAGGCTTCTCTTGGACTCAATGTTCAGGGGACTACAGACTGTGAGGTTTATATGTGAGAGAAGGATCTGGAGTCAGTCTGACTTGAGTTCAAATCACAGCATCATTTTTCCATCTGGGTGACTCGGGGCGGACTACACTTCTGCTTTTAGGCTCAGTTCTCTCCTGTGTGTCATGGGGGGTTTAACTGTGGGAAACAGAAAGCTGCTCAGCCTGGTGCAGATCCTG
>PVIY010058746.1:0-12340 GCA_004026745.1 Myrmecophaga tridactyla | reverse complement strand
AAAAAAATCAGTTTATTCCAAAGTAAGAATTTAAAAGATATCTTGCAAATTCAGAAGCATGGTATATAATTGAATGGAGCAATTCCTTGTCAAACATTTTATTTACTTATAAATCTTAGAATTTTGTACAGATATAGTTTATTGAAGAAAAAGCAGAAAAGTAGATAAATAACAAAGTAACAATAATTGTACTGCTGTAAATTAACCAAAGTGGATTATTGAATGTGTTCTCACACATTTAGTATGAATTCTTCTCTATTCTTTTTTCATATGTGCAAATTTTGTACAAAATCGGATTATCATCCAAATATATTGTTAAATCAATAAATATACTTCTATAGCATCGTTTTTAGAGGCTCCATAATATTCCATGATGGGGATGTACTACAGTTTTTTTGGGAGGGGGGATGTAACTACAATTTATTTAACTTTTGCTGGCTGTTGAGGTTTTTTTCCTGTTTTAAACTGGAAATGGAAGTTATTCCTTGACTTCCTGTTGTAGGATGGCCGGGATTAAACACACTATAATGAGGAATATTGATTATATGCCTCAAGCTGGATTTGCATAAAGTTGTCTGATATAGAAATCTTATTTCGCACAGGACAAGTGAGGAATTTTTAGCATAACAACTTCATGCATTAGATCACATATTTAATAGCAGATCATTGAAAAATTCATTCTGACCCCTAAGGCTTCTGGAGTTGTTATGAGTCAGTGTGGGATGTTGCTCCCTCCCCTCAGGCTTTCATCAATAATGAGCAGCAGCTTTCTGCTCAAAGCCAGAGGGGCCATAAAGTATATGTAACGCAAACCCTGAAGTCCACCAAGGAGACATGACTTGTCCAAGGTCAGACAGCAATTTGGGGGCCTTGCTGAGACTGGAAGCTGGGTCTGTAAACCAGGATTCCTGACATTTTCCATCGCACCCTCTGGCCTCTGACCTTGAAAAATGATTGAGGGGTCATGTTAATTAAGGTCGGAACCATTTGCCAATGGTCTGTTTAGATAACCTTTTCCTTCTGCTTTAGTTCATCTTCTATTATTGCTCAGACATATCTAAAAAGGCCTAGTGCCTTCTGTGAACAAAAGTACCCCTCAAGGCTAATAACTTGAGGAATATTATGATAATCACTTTTGTTGTGGAGACTGATATTCAAAAACAATTCCTTATGAAAGGAGCAATACTTAATCCTCATGGAGAAAGATATTTTTAAACTCCCTGTAGGACTCTATATTTGTAGATACCTTATGAGAAAGTTGAAAGCGATTAGGACTGGGGAATTATCTCTAAAATTATACTTGAGAATGTAAATTACATACAAACTAATGGAACTAAAACTATTTGATCTTTTAATATTTAATTAATGGTTCCCCCATGGCCTTTTTATAGCCTGTGTTCTATTGTGAGCAACAAGACTTTAATAAGCAGGTTTGGGACTTCCCATTGTGTAGCAAGATGTCATTGCTTTCATGACACTAATTTGGCTTTCACACTCTCTCCCTTTCCCTCTTCTCTTGCTATAGGGTTCCCTGTGTCTTGCTCTTGCACTGGGAGCAACTAAATATATTAGTTGAATTGTTACTGCCTGTGTGAGCTACTTTCTGGTCCAGAAATTAGTTAAGTTACTGAGCAAAAGTTTCTCCACTCTATATCTTCAACTAAAGTCCCTTGAAAATAGTAATAAAGATGAATTTTCTTTCTGAGAACAGATGTTTAGGCAATAATGAAATAAGATGAATTTCCTTCTAAACCAGGGAAAGAAAAGTTTACTGGAGCTTAACAAATCACATCTAATTCAGAGCTGAGTAACTTCCCTTATGTGTTCCCTGGCTATGATGAAACCAACAAGATAGAACCTAGTGTGTCTGAGTTTTTAGGAACACTTCTTTCTATATTGTCTCTTCCTCTCACTCGGGTCCAGTATACAGTAAAAATTATTGTCTGACATGGATATTGTTTTTGTGACAACTGGCCTGTGGGCTAGTCTAGTTCAAGAAAATGTACGGAAACAAACACACACATCTTTGAAATTCTCTTAATGGGCTTGCTTTGACTGAAGACATTTAGTGCTTAACTATTAAAAAGAATATTCCCTGTCATGCTATGCAATGACTCATAAATAAGGATCCTGCCTAAGACATTTTTCTTAAAATTTAGAATAAGGAACATATATATGCTGCCTTGTTACACTTTCCTTTCCATAATATTTCCCTATTTGTCTTAAGCTGCTAGAACTCTCACAGCTCATTGGTTGAATTGCAGTAAAATTTTTTTCTCTTAATCCTGGTATGACTATTTCCCTTCTATTTAATATTAATAACAATAATAATCATAAAGATGATAAAACCTTTTATTATTCAGTGTTTACCAAAAATGTTATGTACACCATCTCCTGGGCATCTTCCAATAGTTGTTATAGTTAATATTAACTTATACATTTACCAGATGAGTAAATTGATGTATAGAATGACCGGATAACTTACCATAGGTTTCAGAAAAAATAGAAAGGCTGAGATTTAAACCTTGTTCTAGGTGCTTGAAAAAGTGTTCATGTACTGTATTTTACTTTTTGACACTAAATGGCTATAATTGATTTTTTTGCAATAATAACACATGGAGGAGAATAAAATTATTTATTAGGTAATAATACATAACTATTCCCTAAGGGCTTGGCCAATGCTCCTTTGCTGAATGTTAAAACATTACAGACAGTGAGGACATTAACAGAACTCCAGGGCCTTCCAATCCATTCTGTAAATAGCACATTTTATTTTAAACATTTGACTTTTGAAAAGATGTACAGTAAAACATCACCTCCATCTTCTGTTCTCATCCATCAAGTGCCTTCCCCAGCCCTAGATTATCACTGTGAATAGTCTATGTATCCTCTAGAGTTTTTTTTTAGATAGATGCAAGTAAACCTGAACATATATTTTTATCCCGTCTCCTTTTTCTACAAACATTAGCACATTTTACCCTCTATTTTGAACCTTTTTCTCTTTCACTTGATAATATATTTTGAATAATGTATTTCCCATGTTGACACAAGTCTCCTCATTCATTTTACTCCATCATACTCCATTGTATGGGTGTGTTCCATGAT
The DNA here is from genome assembly GCA_004026745.1 of Myrmecophaga tridactyla. Taxonomy (NCBI): domain Eukaryota; kingdom Metazoa; phylum Chordata; class Mammalia; order Pilosa; family Myrmecophagidae; genus Myrmecophaga; species Myrmecophaga tridactyla. The sequence continues at coordinate 9,235 of PVIY010058746.1, read as the reverse complement.
ATGTCTAACTAGCCCCTTATTGATAGATGTTTGAGTTGTTTCCAAATGTTTATTATCCACAAATAAGGTTGCAAAGAACAATTTATGCATATGTCATTTTGCACATACATACGTATAAGGAGTAGAACTTCCCAGAGGTGGAAGATCTGGATTAAAGGATATATCACTTCTTATTTTGATATATTTTGCCAATTGCTTTCCATAGGGAAGGCAACTAAGGTTTTGGATGTTTTCCAGTATTATATTCATCTTTACATATTGTTTGGCCAAGTGCCTGGCATAAAAGCATTCAATAAATGCTAATTTTAGGATTATTTTATTATTCTCCATCTCCACTTACATTTTTTTCTTCTGAGAAGTATTAGTCACATTACCGAGTTATATTAGCTGAAGCAGAAATCATGTAAATACAGGAAAAGAGAGGAAAACTAGGCATGTTGAGTCATTAGCAAGATGGGTTTGGAAGAGCCAGGCTGCAGTCATGGGGGCTGAGGTTAGACAGAGGGGAATTGTCATGGAATCATAGGACATTCCCCACTAGGATAGTCCATCCCTGCCAGCAGGGTCACTGAAAAGCAGTGATGTTGGCACAGGACTCTTTTGTCAACTGGAGTTTAAGGTGTATTTGTATGAATGTCTCAGAATCTATTGATTTCATGCAACTCAGGTTTCAGCAAGCATGGGATGTCATGTTAACTTTCTGACAGTTCTTAACCAGTGGCAGAGGAGGACAGAATGCCAGAGATCATTCAATCCACTGGCTGACTGTCCAGCTCAATGGTGGAAACGTGTTAAAATGATAGAATCAGAATCTCTTGGTATTTGAGCTGTCATCATATTTTCTTAAAGATTTCTAGACTTTGATCATCATTTCGGCTTTGGTTGAGTCTACTGAACTGTCTTATAAAGAAACAGAAGCCCGGGAGAGTCAAGTAATTGGCTATAAGCCACAAAATTACTTCATGACAGAATTGGAATTGAACCCAGGTCACTCAACTCTATGTTCAGAATGTTCTGCCTGTGTCCTGGAATGGGTGGAGTGAATGAGGGCCAGGGGGAGTAAACTATGTGAGGCACTATGCCCCTTATCCTACTTCATCTGGAATTGCTCCTCTTTTCCTGTTTTTCATGTGTTATTTCCAATATAAGACTTTTCTTGACGAAAGGACTCCATGACCAAAATGTTTCAGAGCTAGCTCCCTTTTGTCATAGGGTGAGCAAACAAGCAAACAAAAATCTTACAACCCCTACAATCCTAGGAGAAAGAGATATTTGAATGGGTCCTAGACAGACTAATGTCTGTTTCCTTTCCTGAGAGAAGTGTCTCAGGATGGGAGGATTAGGAGTATAAGTATTTAGAGGGGGTTTGGTATTTGGCCTTAAAGTCCTATCATAGAGAAAATATATGAGAACTTCTAATATATTTGTCATTACTGTAACTCAGGGTCATGAGTGAGGTCAGCATTGCACTGTGGGCCTGGAAATGAATGGTCTGGATGCCTTGTCCCATCTCTGACACTTCTAAACTGAGTTAACTTGGGCAGGTTACTTCCCTGCACTAGTCCTAATTTCCTCATCTATAAAATGGAACGATTTAGGGTAGGCCATAGTGGCTGAGCAGGCAGAGTTCTAGCTTGCCATGCCAGAGACGTGGGTTTGATTCCTGGTGCTTGCCTATGCAAAAAAAAAAAAAAAAAAGGAATGATTTAGATTAGATAATCCTGTGCTACTATCTCAACCTTGGCTGCACATTGGAGTCATCTAGGATGGCTTAAAAAAATACTGATGCACTGATACATACATAGGTTCCATCAAATGAGATTTTTATATCGTTTGTCTGGTGTGCAGCCTGGGCAGTGCAGTGGGCATTTTAAAAGCTACCCAGTTGAATCTGATGTGCAATTAAGGCTGAGATCAGCTACTTAAGGAGCATAATCCCTCACCAACAGCATCATCTGGGGATTCGTTAAAAATGCATGTTCTCAGGCTGAATCAAAATCTCTGGGGATGGAGGACAGTAATCTGTGTTTTGAAACAAAGTCTAGGTGATTCTGTTGTGCACTGAAGTATAATAGTCACTGAGGTAGAGAATCTGAGCTTTCTATTAGGAGAGGGGCTAATCAATCTTTACGCTAGAGCTAGACACATAAATAGGTGCATCTGCTTAGAGGAGTGTGAAGAAAAGGAGCTGAACAGACAGAAAGAGTTCATCTCCCAAAGTCAGTTAAAATTTATGTTCAAAACATTGGAAGAAGTTGCTCATTTGTATTTTATTGCCATGTACTCTCTAAAGAGGAAAGGTTTGATTTAGGTACCTATAGATTACTAAATGCCTTGAATTTTCTGATACTTACGTCTGTTCAGAAAAAGGCAACCTCTGAAAATGGCTGTCTTCATTTCTAAGAAGAAAGAATGGGTAGGATTATGGAGACAGGTCTTGGATCAGTTTCATTCTACCTAAAGAGATCAGTTTAGTAAATACCAGAGTTCAAGACTAAGCTCTCTGTGAGTAGTACCTAGAACAAATAGGCAACTAAAAGAACAATATCTATCCTGATTTGCTTTCTGTAGCTACTGCTGGGAGATAGTGTTAATCTTAAACTTAAAGAGGGCTCAGTCTTCTCTAAACAAGGTATTTTCTTCTTCCCACTCAGCCTGGGGCCATTGAGACAGCTGTGGAGGACCTGAAAGGCCATTTAGCAGAGACGTCTGGAGAAACCATTCAAGGCTTCTGGCTCTTGACCGAGTGAGTAGTTATGGCCAAGCAAAGGGCAGCGGAAATATAGCATTTTCCTTGAATAACACTGTAAGAGAAGAGTATATCCACTTAGGGATAATAGATTCCTGCTGCCCCGTGGTTGACAATATGACCAGATTGACCCCCACAACTATTTGTACATCCTGGTCCCTTCATTGAACCCCTCACTGTGACTACTTCAAGTCAGGCCATCAGCATTGCTGTCAAGGAATATTGAATTAGCCTCTTAACTGATCTCTCTGGTTCCAATCTCTGTCCCTTATAGGTACTCTCCATTTAGCTACATTGGGCTACCAACTGTTCCACTCTGAGTGCAGTAGAAATGAGGCATAGACAATAGAATGAAGCCAATATATAGAATTTAAATTTTATTTTTTATACAATCATATGAGGAGCAAAACCAGAGAAATAATTCAATGTAAAGATAACAAATCATTTGTCCAGAGTTAGGATAAAAGCCAAATCTAGGGGTGCATGGATAGTTCAGTGGTTAGAATGCCCGCTTTTCATGTGGGAGACCTGGGTTCGATTCCTGGACCACACACCCAACACAAAACACAAACAAACAAACAAAAAAAACCAAATCTAATGCTTAAGTCCATGTTGCTTCCAATATAAAGTAACTGCCTATATTCACATTATCATAGCTATAAGTACATAGGTATTTTCATTGAAAATGTCAATAAAGATGAAGGGTTACTTTTCTCTCCTGCCCAGAGGGCCTAGTATGTATGTGGCCCTTTTTACACCACCAAGAGAACATTAAAAATGCCATGGTCTAAAAGATGGTAAGTAAAATATTTTTATAATTAGAAAAGGAGGAAACTCTTTTCTATGGCATAATTCATAATATCAAATGGATAATGCTGTTCGTACTCCTGACTTTAGATACCTAATGCGTTTAATAAGTTTTATTTTCTGGTTTTTAACCTGATCACTAAATGTCCTAAAAGAGAAGCTCAGCAATTCCTACATCTTAAGTGAAGAATCATTTTATCTTTAAGAAAAAAAAATTGAACAAATTTCAGGAGGGCAACTCTTGCATATTGAGGCATCCATACAAACAGAACAAATCCCTCCATCAATAGGAAGTAGAACTAGATCAGCAGAGAGTACTGCTGTGCACCACATATGCTAGTGTTTCAAACTGATTCCAAGAATTGAATAGGAATGAGCTTTTGAAACCCAACTTGTCCATTCATTTCAGGACCTTTGATTTCTCATCTATAAAATGGAGGTGATAAAATGTATCTGAAAATAATCTGAAAAGTTCTTGTTCTTTTGAAGATTAAATCATATGACATGAGTAAAATTCCTAGAAAGTGCCAAACCCATAGTGGACTTTAAACAGAACTTAGTGCTACCTCTGTTCACAAGCACTAACTATTGGGGAAAGGCTGGTTTTCGAAAGCCTCTGCCTTTCTTTCAATTCCGTCAATTTCTATTTATCTCTAGTTGCCCTCTAATACAAAGGAAAACATATAATTTAGGGTTTTCATTCACTCACTTTTTAATGTAATTTTATTGAGATATATTCACATACCATACAATCATCCAAAGTGTGCAATCAATAGTTTACAGTACCATCATATATTTGCACATTCATCACCATGATCAATGTTTTTAACATTTCCATTATTCCAAAAAAATAAACAAGAATAAAAAAATAAGCATAAAAAAAGAACACCCCATATCTCCTATTCACCCCATTATTTATTGACTTTTTGTCCTTGTTTTTTCACTCATCTCTCCATACACTGGATAAAGGGAGTGTCAGTCACAAGGTTTTTACAATCATGTGGTTACACTGTGAAAGCTATATAGTTATCCAGTCATCTTGAAGAATCATAGCTACTGGATTATAGTTCAACAGTTTCAGGTATTTTCTTCCAGCTGTTCTAATACACTAAAAACTAAAAAGGAATAACCATATAATGCATAAGAATAACCTCCAGAATGGCCTCTTGACTCTATTTAAAATCCCTCAGCTACTGAAATTTTGTTTTGTTATATTTCTCTTCTCCCTTTTGGCCAAGCAGCTTTCTCAATCCCACAATGCCAGGTCTAGGCTCATCCCTGGGAGCCATGTCCCACGATGTCATCTCCACTTCAGCCAGACAGCTTCTCTGGGGAATTCATTGTAAACCTTCCCAGCTTGCATGCCCTATGGAATTTGGACTTGTGCATCCCCACAGTTGCTTGAGACAATTTTTTATAAGAAATTTACAGAAATCACCTGTGGGTTTTGTTTCCCTAGAGAGCCCTGACTAATAAAATTGGTAAAATCAACAGATAAGTATGAACAGCTGTGTCTTAAAGACTCATGATGAGAACCGAGCTCCAAACCTAATAAGAAGTTGGAAGAGTAGGCAAGGTCTATTTGGCAGCTAGTTTTTCTATGTTTCTTTAGTTTCATGGTATCTACATGAATGAAGGTCAGTAGAGGAGGTTGCATACTTTGCACATGAAATTTTATGTCATTGTCTTTGCTTTTTTGCTGTTGGACTTTCATCCTTTGCAGTTCGGTACCTCATTTATCTTCTTTAAGTACTAGGTCCTTTGTGTTCTTTTCGATCTTCTTCTCTGCCAAAGTACTCTAATCCCTACTCCATGCCAAAAGTATTCTCAAAAAATATATATCTGATTTTAGTCATTTCTACCATAGTAAGAATTTGCCAGTTTCTTTTCTTTGTCTGTTAAGCTTTAATAATCTGGTCAGAGCTCCTTGTTGGGATGGAAATAGCAGCCAGAACAAAATTGTGCAGGCATCTGCATTACATGAATGAGACGCTTAGTTACTGTGACTTGGCAGAAGATGGGGGGCCCTTTGTCAGAAGGAGCGTGCATGAAGGCTCTGAATGATCTTTCACGGTTAAGTCTTTTTAGGTTGCTTGCAATGCATCAACATAGGGAAAGGCAAAACAGAAAACAAAAACACAAAACAATAACAGCACAACATAAAAACTAAATTGTAAACAAATGAATAGATTCAGAAAAAATAAGAACCCGGGACAACTCTTGCCTCATTTCCTCTTTTTTTTTTTTTTTATGGAACAAAGTTCATCCATTCAGTCCTCCTGGATTACAGGGGCTGTAGTATAGACTCCCCCACTTCACCAACCACACAATATTATATCTTCACACCTCATACCTTGTGTGTGTCTCTGTGTGTGAGACAGAAATAACAAGGCTTTCTTTGTGCATATTAACTTTCAGCCCCTTCTATGGACAAGGGAATCCCCTGGCTGCTCATCCAGTAGTCTGAAGAATGTCTGCTTTCACATAAGGATTCCAACCTCAGAATAGACAGTAAAAATGCTTTACATATATATACAGCACATTACAAATCATTCACACACCCATGAACTTGCTTTACCTTCGCTACAACCTTGCTATTATGATTCCCATTGTAAAGATGAGAAACAGAGGCAGGGGGAAATGAAGGGGCCAGATGAAGAGCAAGGACACTCGGAGGAAATTGACCAACCAAGCTCAAGTTTTGGTCATGGTTGATTAGACTCCTAGAGGCTCATCTTTTAGTAATCTTGTACTGGAATTGATCCTCTTTTACTTATTCTTAAGAGTTTCTTACTCCGAGCTAGCCTCCTAAGTGGTGCCAAGACTACCAGAAGGTGGCTTCCACTGTGATATGGTTTTAGAGTTTCTGGGGAATTATCTCTTTTCCCAAATATGACCACATCTCTTCCCTTTCCTTCTCCAAACCACCCACACTCTGCCAAGATGAGTTTCTGTGGTCTTAAAGACTTTTCAATTCTTAAAAGATGCATGTTAAAATACAGATGCATTTTATTCAAATCATACCATGAGTTTTTATTAATCTCAAGTTGAAAAGGAGTAGTTTATCTGCTTATAAGTTTATTGTCTGTTTCTATAAAAATATTTGAGGTGGATTATTAATGAAATACAAACCTCACATAAAATTGGACAATGCAAAGTAAAGATAGTGATCAGGAATTGTATAGGAGTTGGGAAGCCAGGAAGAGGAGTTTGCACCACATTTTGCCATTTCACACTAACTCATGAAAGGCAATAGGTAAACTTTCAGGAATTTTGAAAGCTGAACCATGCATCCCCCCCCCCCCAAAAAAAAAACACTTTCTGATTGATTAACTGCATTTTACTGTTATGCAAGCTTTTGGGTTATTTATACCAATTCTATTGGTGTGGTAGAAGTACTATATAATGGTGTATTACCATACATCTCTTCCCAACCCTGTATTCAGTGATGTCATTTCGGTAGTTTGAAATCAGCCATGAGGGCAGTTTTCCTGCCACAGAAATCAGCAGAGCAGAGCTTGATTTGTTGTTATGCTGATTGTATAATCTTAAGAAAGCAGTGGAGAAAAAGTGTGCATGTCTGTAGCTGTTGTACTGTAATAACACAAAAACATTGAGAATATATTCTTCCAGTATTTGAAAACTATTATCCACTTCAACAAAAGATCACTCTTTTCATTGATGAACAGAGGCGGGCAGCTGCAGAAAAAATTTGGCCAGGCAGAGGGTGCAAGGCTGCAGAGGAATTGCCTTCTAGGCCCCATGCTCCAGCCTTCACAAGCTCTTCTCATACCCACACTGGTGGGCCCTCAACTTTCACTGGAAATTATAAGCCTTTTTCTCCTGCAATATCCCTCTAGCACCCTCTCTTTTGAAAGTGCAACATGCTGCTTACTTTAAGGGAGAAAGGCTTCAAGTAATTCCATTGTGCATCCTAGAGCATATATTGAAAGGTGCATTCATTCCAAGCTGAACTGATAACAGTCAGCGCTGTGATTTGTGGGTCTTTGTGTTTTAATTGTCTAGGAGGAAGGAGTCTGGGGGTATTTCTTGGGTTTTGGCCTGGGAAATTGGTGTATTGATTTACCACCAGTAGAGAGTTAAAAGAGAAAAAATAGAACTTTATTGAAAAATGACTGTATGACAAAATCTTGTAGAAGGAACTTTGTCCTCCACATAATTTAAGTTTTCCCAAACATCTTGTCATCCACCATTTACAGAACTTGTTGAGTTCATGTTTTGGGGGGAAATATGTATGTGAAGTGTCTATAGATAATCCATATAGAGATTTTGAGTAGTTTAACATAACAGATACTATCTTCAACAGTAGTTACTCAAAAGCAACAGTAATCCTGACATGCTTTTTTTCTTACAAAATTGCCTGCTAGAAAAGCTAAGGGCATAAAAATGTGTTAAGTCAATAAAGGCATTTTCCAAGAGATGGCACGTAAAGTAGCTCAGGTGATCAGCTTTGTGAAGTTCTTAACTGATACAGATATATTGTTCAACTAAATTAAGAAAAACAAGTTTCAGACCCTTAGGAGGAAGACAAAGAAGATGGAAAGAGAGGTCCAGAAGGGGATTGGCGAGGCACAACCAAAAACATCAGCTGGATTCCATATAAGCCAAAACCATAAAGAATATCCTAAGAAGTCTCCTTTTGGGGCTAGTCTGTCAACCCAGCCCATTCAGGAGCTGTAATCTGCCTCTTTAGCTATTAAGATAGGATGAACTTTGTCTCCTTGTCTTTCACTCTTTCTTGGGAAAGTAGGTTTAAAATAAATCATGTGTACTCTTTTATATGTGATCCATTAAACCGGCCCTGAGCGGAACATTTTGACACTCTACAGTGTCTACAAAAATGTAAGATGATGACAAGAAAGCAGTTCTTCAGCAGAACATACTGGAGGTGCTTTGTCTATGGCAGTTAAGGAGACACATTAGTGGTAAGCGTAGGAGACTGTTGTTTTTGCTCCTTTTAATGAGATGACTTGCCTGTGGTAGTTGTGATCAAGTAATTCTTGCTTTTCACTTTTGTGACAATATTTATGAGATGCTTCATTGCCCACTGTTCTAGTTTGCTAGCTGCAGGAATGCAATATACCAGAAACGGAATGGCTTTTAACAAGGGGAATTTAATGAGTTGCTAGTTTACAGTTCTAAGGCCGAGAAAATGTCCCAATTAAAACAAGTCTATGGAAGTGACCAATCAAAGGCATCCAGGGAAAGATACCTTGGTTCAAGAAGGCTGATGAAGTTCAGGGTTTCTCTCTCAAGTGAGAAGGCACATGGCGAACACAGTCAGGGCTTCTCTCTTGGCTGGAAGGGCATATGGCGAACATGGCATCATCTGCTAACTTTCTCTCCTGGCTTCTGGTTTCATGAAGCTCCCCGGGAGGCGTTTTTCTTCTTCATCTCCAAAGGCCGCTGGCTGGTGGACTCTCTGCTTCGTAGTGTTGCTCTCTCTGAATCTCCAAAAAATTTCCTCTTTTATAGGACTCCAATAAACCAATCAAGACCCACCCAAATGGGTGGAGACATGTCATCACCTAATCCAATTTAACAACCACTCTTGACTAAATCACATCAACCAGGGAGATGATCTCATTAGTTTCAAACATACAGCATTGAGTAGAGATTATTCTACCTTTATGAAATGGGATTTATATTAAAACATGG
>PVIY010058745.1:0-12337 GCA_004026745.1 Myrmecophaga tridactyla | reverse complement strand
CTATCTATCTATCTTACTAAAGTTAATTAAAATTTATTTCAATAAGCTGCCTTCTCTAAATTTCTTTTTTTCCTTCAACTTGAACGTAACTCCATATAAAGGAAATGCCACCCTTTATAAATCTGAAGATTCCTCTTCTAGACTCTGTGGGACTGAGCAATGACAACAAAGCACTTACACGAGAGAGCCCAAGTTGAAGCTGAAGATTTGAAGGACAAATTCTGGGGCAATCCTAAACCATTTATTTCCACCTACACATGCTTCTCTCTGAGATGTCTTTGATCAAATCATATAGGGATGTTTGTTCTGCTCCTTGAAATGAAGGTTATTACCATAAAGTGCTTAATATATCTGGAAAGTTCATTTGCATTCCTTATGCAAATGAACAACCAACAATGAATCAATGGCAATCGTAATTATTTTAACTCAATTAATATTTCAATAAAGAGATACTGAAAATACCAAGAACAGCTGCCTTTGTGCCATTTTATAGTAAGTGAAGTTTGTAAGGTGGTAGTTTATATAAAGCAGAACATGTTAACTGGAGACAAGAAAAGATTCATGAAATGAAGTCCAATAAATTTTCTATGACTTCATTTGACCCCAAATAAATATCTGTCCTTTTGATAAACATTAGGATAAAATTCATTTGAGCATGAATTTATGAGCTTTAAATAGTAAAATGCAGAATAGTTATGAATTTTTTACGTATTTAACCTGTCTAGCACCATGTAGCTTTAGTCAGTAGGTCTAAAGTCCTCATGTACAATGGAGAAGAAACTTTGGGTGATGCATTTACAGAGTACCTTACAAAAAGACCTGTATTCAAACTTAACACAGTATGTTGAAAAGTGAGCATAATATTGCTGTACCTGGTTATTTGTGTCTGAAAGAGGATGTAGAGTTTTCCAAGATAATCTCTCAGCTTACATTCATCTTGACTAAATGTCACCTGATGCACTTCATGTTAATTTAAGTACCTTCTCAATTATTTGGTTAATATGATTATTATTTGGCTTTGATATCTGTACATGTTTTTACATAACTCAATTTGATGTCATGTTTTAGTGATTTTATTAATTTGCAAGGAGGTATTAAATTTTGGCAAGGTTTTTATGACCTGGGAAATGTTTCTCAATTTTTACTGTTGTTCGTTTCAACCCCAAATGGGAAAATTTTTATACGTTATTTTTCCCTAATCACACATGCAAACACTGTGATAATACCATCCATACATTCAGTAATAAAAGGGCCAATTGAAGTAGGCTAGAGTTGAACATGGATATACATTGCAGGGTGAGGGGACAGCTTGAAGTTGCTCAGAGATGCAGAAAAGGAGGTCCCAGTTTTAAAAGGATTTGCACAATATATCAGTTCCATTTATTCCCAAGTCGATTCATTTGTGTGCAGAGAAACCACATTTCAGTTCCATTTTACCCAAGTCTACTCAGCTGGAGATAGCATAGGTAAGTTTCAAAAGTAATACTTTAGATACCCCATCAAATGGTACACTATAAAACAAAGATTACAATTTTAGAAAAGCAATATTTTCAACTATTTTCATATGAGAAAATTGTAAATGGACACATATAATAGTTCCAGCAAAGGTATCATTAAAAAAAATAAAGTTAGTGTAGTTCAGTGGTACAATTCTTTCCTGCCAGGCAGGAGACCCAGGTTTGATTCCCAGCCCATGCACTTTCTCCCCCCACAAAAACCTTTTCAACAAATGGTGTTGCAATAATATGGTACTCACATGGAAAAACAATAAAATGTAAACTCCACCACATAGCATGCAAAACAAGTAAGACTGCCTTTATACAGAGGAGCTCTGTGTCAATCTGCATGTTTAAAATATGAATGCTTAATAGGCTCTTTGTGTCACATAGAATTACATGTTTGAAAGAATAGGAAGAAGTATGAGATGACATGAAGTGGATAATGAATAATTAACAACACACCACCTAATTTTATTTCTTTTCTGCAGACCTCATTAGAAGCCAAGAAAATACAATGCTAATGAAAAACTACAAATTCATGACTGAATTTATTCTCCTGGAATTGAGAGATCGAGCTGATTTGCAACCTCTCCTTTTTGAGGTATTCCTAGTGATATATCTTATCACAGTAATTGGCAACATGACCATGATTTTGTTAATCAGAAGTGACTCAAAACTTGACATTCCAATGTATTTCTTCCTCAGTCACCTGTCATTTGTAGATGTCTGTTATTCCACCACTGTCACTCCTCGGATGCTAGTTAATTTCTTATCCAAGAGAAAAAACATTTCCTTCATTGGTTGCTTTATACAATTCCACTTTTTCATTGCCCTGGTGATCACAGATTATTATATGCTGATGGTCATGGCTTATGACCGCTACATGGCCATCTGTAAGCCTTTGTTGTTTGGGAGTAAGATGTCCAAACACACCTGCTGCTCTCTGGTCACTGCACCCTACATTTATGGCTTTGCAAATGGTCTTGTCCAGACCATCCTGATGCTACATCTGTCCTTCTGTGGACCCAATGAGATCAAACACTTTTACTGTGCAGACCCACCTCTATTAGTCCTCACCTGCTCAGACACCTATGCCAAAGAAACTGCCATGTTTGTGGTGACTGGGTTCAACCTCACCTGTTCTCTCACCATCATCCTCATCTCTTATATTTTCATCTTCACAGCCATCCTGGGCATCCATTCAAGTGAGGGGAGGCTCAAAGCCTTCTCCACCTGTGGGTCCCAGCTGATGTCTGTCAACATCTTTTATGGAACTCGTCTGTGCATGTATTTGAGGCCCCCTTCTGAGAAATCTGTACAACAGGGGAAAATTGTAGCTATCTTCTATATCTTTGTGAGCCCTATGTTAAATCCTTTCATCTATAGCCTAAGGAACAAAGATGTTAAAAGAGCACTAAGGGAAGTTTTTCAAAATAAATTGTTGACTAAATAAGGCAGGTTTTTTTTTTGGACAAAAGTATATAATGTATCTTCATTAACTCTCCTGTTAGTGGGTACCTTAGGTTGCAAAATCACTTTCTGTCTGACTAATTTTTGTCCTTCTGAATTCTTTCATAAAAGTTGGAACAATGTGTCAATTATGTAATAGTAATTACAGCATCATCTCAATGAATTGAATACACACACATTTAGAAATTCAAAGGCAAAACAAAAGATACCGATATTGTCCTATAAAACTTAAAAGCAACAGGTGCTTTCATTTTTCGTCGCTACACTTGTGCAAGCATATTGTTGAGAGAAGGCTTTAAGTCTCCTGGAATGTTATACAGAAATTGAACAAACTGGGTCGAGGCTCCAAAGTTTCAGGAAGCAGTTTTTTTTTTTCTATCACCATAGGGTTCAGCCGAGTAGCCTCTGAAAGTCTGAGCCCTGAACAAAAAGTCAACAACAGTTTTTATAGACAGGATGATATGTTAAAGACAAGGTAAACAATTGGTTGCTTTAAGTTGAGAAGGGCACAAAGCTGGGTTGCAGAAGCATATGAGCCATTAAGGGAGGGGTTCCCATCCCAGGAATGACTTATCTTGCCTACCTGCAGTTTCACCTGTTCTTGAAGGCTAGAGGGTGGGGGTTTGGGGATTTTCCACAGAGAAGGCAGCTGAACCAGAAGAAAAAGGCAGAGGAGAAGCCTGTCTGCTCCTAAATCAGCTTGCTGCAATATGAAAGACAGAATTGCAACATGCTTCTGCAATGGCAACTTATAACAATCAATAGTGCTTAATAATTCCCAAATTATTTTCCAGAAATCTGTCAATTGCTTCAAGTACTTTTTTATTCTTTTATACAGATTTTATACTGTGGTGGTTTGAAATGATGTATGGACCCTAGAAAAGTCATGTTTTTCTTTTTTTTAACATGGTCAGTCACCGGGAATCAAACCCGGGTCCTCTGGCATGGCAGGCGAGCATTCTTGCCTGCTGAGCCACCGTGGCCCACCCGAAAAGCCATGTTTTAATCCTAATCCCATTTTGTAAAGGCAGCCACTTCTTCTATTCCCTATTCAGCATTGTATGTTTGAAACTATAATCAGATCATCTCCCTGGAGACATGATTTAGTCAAGAGTGGATGTTAAACTGGATTAGGTGATGATATATCTCCACCCATTTGGGCGGGTCTTGAGAAGTTTCTGGAGTCCTGTGAAAGAAGAAACATTTTGGAGAATGAGAGATTCAGCGTTGAGCAGAGAATGCTGCAGCACCATGAAGCAGAGAGTCCACGAGCCAGTGACCTTTAGAGAAGAAGAAGGAAAACGCCTCCCGGGGAGTTTCATGAAACTGGAAGCCAGGAGAGAAAGCTAGCAGATGATGTCGTGTTTGCCATGTGCCCTTCCAGATGAGAGAGAAGCCCTGACTGTGTTCACCATGTGCTTTCTCACTTGAGAGTGAAACCCTGAACTTCACTGGCCTTCTTGAACCAAAGTATCTTTCCCTGGATGGATGTCTTTGATTGGACATTTCTATGGACTTGTTTTAATTGGGACATTTTCTTGGCCTTAGAACTGTAAACTAGCAATTTATTAAATTTTCCTTTTTAAAAGCCATTCCATTCCTGGTATATTGCATTCTGACAGCTAGTAAACTAGAACATATGCCAAAGAAGATCTTTGGGTGCATCTCAGATTATTTCTCTAAAAACATCATTGGGATGATATTTCTAATAAATGGGATCCTCCTAAGCAATTTTAGAAGTTTTACTGTGATATAATCCCATATCAATCAGTCTTTCTGAATTACAATCAATGGCTTACAGAATCATCAAATAGTTGGGCTTTCATCTTCACAATCAATTTTAGAAGATTTTCATTATTCAACAACCAAAAAAACCCATAACCTTTATCCCACTCCTTTGATACCTAGCATTAGCATTCTTGTTACTATTGATAATAGATTATTAAAATATTAATGCTAACTATGACCTATAGTTTAATAGGTGCATTTTCCCATATACCACTCCATTATTAACTCCTTGTAATATTGGTATATATTTGTTCTAGCTCATTAAAGAACATTTTTATTTTTATAGTATTCACAGTCATCATTCATCACAGGTTACCTGGTGTTATGCAGCCCCATGTATTATTCTTTAGATTTCATTCTAGTGACAAAGCCACACCCCCAACACCCCTTTTCAAACCATGATTTCATGCATAATTTGGCGTTGTTAATTGCACTGATTTTATTATCCTACCCTCACCTCTTAACCATTTCCAAATATTTAAATTCAATATACTTAAAAATTCTGCACTCTGCTCCCTATTCCCTACCCTCACTTTATCTCTTGGAGACCTATATTCTAGATTTTAACTGTATGAGTTTACTTATTATACTTAGTTCATCATACTGATCTCATACAATATTTGCCCTTTTTGTTTCTAACGTCGTTCACTCAAATGTTGAGTGACATGTTGCATATTCGTATTTGCTTCAGGACTTCCCTTCATTCCTTCTTAATTACTTCATTCCTACTTACAGTAATATTCCACTGTGTGTGTGCTCCACATTTTGTTTGTGCATTGATTGATTGATAGATACTTGGGCTGCTTCCACCCTTTGGCAATTGGGAATAATGCCGCTATTAACAATGTTCTGCAAATGTCCGTTTTCATCTCTGATTTCAGTCCTTCTGCATATATACCTCATAGTGAGTGGGATTGATGGATCATACGGCAGTACAAGTGATAGCTTTCTGAGGAACCACCAAACTCTCTTCCAGTGGCTGCAAATTCTGCATCCCCACCAACATGAATTAGTGGTCCTATTTCTCCACATCTCTTCTGATATTTGTAGTTTCCTATTTGTTGAATAGTAGCCATTCTAGTAGGTGTGAAATGTTATCTGTGGCTCTGATTTGCATAACCTTAATAATCAGTGTGGTTGAGCATCTTCTCATACACTTTTTAACCATTTTTATTTCCTTTTTGGAAAAACTTCTTTTCAAGTATTTCACCCATTTTTGAATTGATTCATTTGTCTGTTTATTTGTGAGTTGTAGGATTTCTTTCTATAGTCTGGATTCTGTATTCTGTCAGATATGTGGTTTCCAAATATTTTCTACCATTAAGTAGACTGTATATTCACCTTTTTTGTCAGTCTTTTGAAGCACAATGTTTTCAAGTTTGGGAAGGTCACACATTTATCTCTTCCTTTTCTTCATTGCTTGTGCTTTGGGAGTAAGGTCTAAGAAACTACTGCCTATCACAAAATGTTTTATATGCTTCCCTAAATTTACTTCATGGAGTTTTATGGTCATGGTTCTTTAATACAGTTTCAGTTCACTTTGGTGTACTTTGTGAGATGTTTCCCCTTTCATTCTTCTGGATATGGGTCCTTGCAAAACCATTTATTAAAGTGACTGTTCTGTCTGAGTTGAATGAACCTGGGAACCTTGTCAAAAATCAAGTGTCAGTAGATTTGAGGGTCTATATCTGAGGGTCAATGTTTGAGGGTCTATACAATTGAATTCTATTGATTGCTATGTCTATCTTTATGTCAGTACAATGGACTTTTGACCACTATAGATTTGTAATATGCTTTGTTTTTGCCATGGGCAGGCTCCAGGAATCAAACCCGGGTTTCCGGCATGGCAGACAAGAATTCTGCCACTAAGCCAACATTGCTTGCCCTGTAATATGTTTTTTTTTTTCATTGAGGGTCATGCGTGGTCTGGGAATCAAACCCATGTCTCCCACATGAAAGGTGGGCATTCTGACCACTAACCTACCCTTGCACCCTGCAAGATGCTTTTAACACAGGAAGCATGAGCACTCCAACTTCATTTTTCCTTTACAAAATATTTTTGGCAATTTGAGGTCACCTACCCTTGCAAATAAGTTTGATAATTGACTTTTCCATTTTTGCAAAGTAGGCTGTTGGGATTTTGTTTGGTATTGCATTGAATTTATACATGAATTTCGGTACAATTTAGATCTTAATGACATCTACCCTTCCAATTCATGAATACAATGTCCTTCTATTTATTTAGCTCTTTTTAAATTTCTTTTGGCAATGTTTTGCATTTTTCTGTATGTAGATCCTTTGCATTCTTGGTTAACTTTTGTCCTAGATATTGAATTCTTTTAATTGCTATTGTAAATGGAATTTTCTCTTGATTTCGTCCCCATTTAGCTCCTTATTGGTCGAATGAAATCCAGCTGATTTTTTGCATGCTGACCTTCTATAGTATCATATTGCTGAACTTGTTTATTAGCTCTAGTAGAGTCATTGTAAGTTTTTCAGTAGCTCATAAATATAGGATCATGTCATTTGCAAATAGTGAAGCTTTTAATTCTTGTTTTTCAAATTGGATATATTTTATTTATTTTTCATGCTTAACTGCTCTAGCTAGAAGTTCTAAAAGAATGTTGAGTAACAGTGGTGACGAGTATCTTTGTCTTTTTCCCCACCTTAGATGGAAAGCTTACAATCTCTCACGTTTGAGTATGATGTTCGGTGTGGGTTTTCCTATATGCCCTTTGTCATGTTGAGGATGTTACCTTTGATTTCTACCTTTCCAAGTGTTTTTATCAAGAAAGGAAACTGTATCAATTGAGATGGCCATGTGGTTTTCTCCTTTCAAGTTTAGGTAGGTGTATACATTAATTTATTTTCTTGTGTTGAAGCAATCTTGTTTACTTAGAATAAAAGCAATCATTCATTGTGTTAGTTTGGAAGTTGCCAGGATGTGACCTACAAGCAATGGAATGGCTTTTTAAAAGGGAATTTAGTAAGCTACAAGTTCACATATATAAGCCTATGAAAATGTCCAAACTAATGCCTCCAGGGAAAGACACCTTCGTTCAAGAAAGGCTGAAGTGCCTGGCCAGCTTTACCAGCTGGGAAGGCATGCTGGTTCCTTGCTCCTGTGCTCCATTAATTTCTCCTCTCTTTCTGTGGGGTTTTCTCACTTTGCTTCTCTAAGGCTGTCTTTCATCTCTTGGCTTCCTTTTGCTCTCTCCAGGTTCTGGTTTGTTTAACATCTCATGCCAATGTCTGCTGGGCTCCAAGCATCTCTAAACGTCTGTGTCTCTCTTCTTCAAGTGTTGCCATGTTTGTGAACTCTTCTCTGAAGTTTCTCTCAGCTCCATCATTTCTGTAGCCTCTCTCCCTTTCAATTCTGAGCTTGCTCCCAAATGTTTCCTCTTTTAAAGGACTTCAGTAAACTGATCACGACCTGGTTGGAATGGGTGGAGTTATATCTCCATCTAATCAAATTATCACATCCACCATTGGGTATGTCACATCTCAGTGGAGATAATCTAATAAAAATTTATAGCCTACGGTATTGAATTAGGATTAAAAGAAATACCTGCTCCCACAAAATTGAATCAGGATTTAAACATGACTTTTTAAATTACATAATACTTTCAAATCAGCACAGTCATTGTGTGTAATTCTTTTAATATGAAGCTGGATCCCATTTGCAAGTATTTTTTTAAGATCTTTGCATCTATACTCATTAGAGAAGTTTGTTACTTTCTTATCTTGCAGTATCTTTCTCAGGCTTTCATATTAGTGTGGTATTGACTTCATTGTATGGATTAGGTAATGTTCCCACCTCTTCAGGTTTTTGGAAGGGTTTAAGCAGGATTGGTGTACATTTTTCTTGGAATGATTGGTAGAATTCACCTGTGAAGCCCGCTGGTCCTGGGCTAGAATTTATTCTAAGGTTTGGGTGACTAATTCAATCTCTTTACTACTGATTGGGTTGTTGAGGTTTTCTATTTCTTTGAGTCAACGTAGGCTGTTCATGTCTTTTCAGGACACTGTCTACTTCATCTATATTGTCTAATCATAAGGCTATTGAAGGAGAGGCAAATGTCTATAGAGTATTTCTTTTTTAACTAACATATAGTTTAACCAATATGTGATGCCTCTTCACTCTTTCATTATCACTCTTTGTCATATTAAAATAAACAGATTCTATTTTGTTATTTACATGTATCTATTTATTTATCTAAATGATTATGTATATTTTATCATAGAACATTTTGATATTTCATTGCTAATTTTACCATTTAATTTTTCATTGTGTATTTTGAAACATTAAAATTTTATTATTTTAAATACTATAAAGTTATATTTCAATTTATTACTTCTTCCTTTGCTCTTAGGAATTTAAATTCCCTCTCATCTGTGATCTATTTTATGTTTGCTTATATTATTAAGCTGTTTTTATGGATTTATTGATTCTTTTTTTATTGTGAAATATTTACAACATAAAACATAAAGTAGAAAATAACATGCAGACAATTTGTGTGACCAAAAATAATTATCAGTAACTCTTCAGAAAATACCCCATTTGTCATAGGTTTTTTTTTAAGTTATAGGATATTACACTTCCATCATTTCTGGCTTAAGTATATTATTCATTTATCCATTTCACTTTATTATGAATTTAATGCTTTTTAGCCTATGAAGATTCATATTGTTATATTTTTATGTATCCATAGAATTATTCAACATTGTTTTAATGATATAAATGAAATAACATTAAGTATCATTTATAAATTGTTTATCACCCATTGAACATTTATATATATATATATCCATGCTGATTCATGTAGCATTAATTTTCTCTGCAATAATCTATGCCAATATATAAATATATTCCAGTGGATTTAATCCATTCTGCCATTGATGACAATTACACCGTTTCTAGTTACTTGATAGTATGAAAATTCAGCAAGAAAATTCCTTGTGCAAAAAAAAAAATTCTTGGTTGGGCAGTGCAATGGATACCAGAGACGTGGGCTCATTTCCTGGTGCCTAAACATGTAAAAAAAAAATTAAAATTAAAAAGTCCTTGTGCAGTTCTGCACTGAAACCTCTGAAAGATTTCCTTTCATGTATATAACTTTCTGTGGATTCTGAGTTGGAACCTGTGAGTGTCTTTAAATTTACTACATTTTTCCAAATTGCCCTGTTCATTTACATTCCCACCAATACTGTGTAAAGGTTTTCTTTACTCCACATCTTTGTCAACACACCTTCCAAATGTCTTTGAAATATTTTGTTAGTTCAAGATTATTCTTCTCTCAGTTGGATGCCGATATCCATTGCCCACATTTACTCTGGTTGTTGGTGCTGTTGTTGACTTTGAATGCTGTATGTGGGGATAGCATTTCATTCTTTTTCCATGTAACTATCCCGTTATTGCAGCACCATTTGTTATTTTTGGGGGGATGTGTGTGCATGGCCTGGGAATTTAACCCGGGTCTCCCTCATGGCAATCGAGAATTCAACCACTGAACTATCCTTGTGTCCCTACTGTGGTTGACATTTTATTTTATTATTTTTCCAAGATATTTATGTGTTCTGTATAGATTTTAATATTTCAATGTTATATGCAATGCAAATATCTTCCAGAAGTTTTAATTTCATTTTTGTGTATAATATAATTAGAGGTGCAGAAGTCTTTCATTTTTTTGCAGTACTAATTTATCACTTTCTTTTTATGGTTGTTTATCTTCTCTAGAAATTTTTGGAGTTATTAAATATTCTCCTTTATTTTACCACCGTTTTAAAAATTTATTGTTTCCTATTTAAGACTTTAGAATTTTGGAATTATAAATGGTTCAAAACAAAGTCTAATTGTCTTTTCTTAAGGAAAGCAATCTTCTCTTTATTAAATAACCTGTGCCATGCTCATGACATTTTTAATGCAAATTCTGTCATATATCAAATTTTCATAGTTTTTTCTCTGGGTTCTTTATTATAGGGTCAATTTATCAATCCCTACATCAATACAATCTGTTTTAATAAGATAGCTTCATAATAAATATACCACTCATTATCTGGAATTTTGGAGCACCAGTGCATTTTTTAAAGGAATTGTGAGTATAATTAATTTAAAATGGTTGGAAATATCTGTATTCTCTCCAGACCCTATGTCCTTCTTTTCTTTAGAAGGCCCAGGAAACCAGGAGGAGTGGTGGCTTAGAGAATGATATCATAGTGATGGCTAAGAGAATGAAAAAGAAAACAATGTAATTCACACTCTACACATATTCCTGAATTAACCTCCTTATTGTGGTCAACATTATAAATATTCAACACACAAGGCTGAACATGCTTTATGAGTTGCCATCAGTGCTTCAGGCTTTTATAATCCTTTTTCTTACCCACACTTGGCTAAATTCCTAAACCTGAAGCTTTAGTACTCTGATGTGGGAATTCACAGTGAAAACATAACTGATGTGGGGCATCTCTGATATTAGTCTCTAGGCTTTCCAGACAGAACATTTCCTGATGGACAATTTTCATAGTCACCCACTCCAGGACTATCCCCCACCCCTGCCAATTTGGCATTTGACAAATATATTCAGAAGTGATGGGAGCTGAGTCAAGCAGAGTTTTGTTGGGAAATCTGGTTGATTTCTTTTCTGATCTTCAGTATTCTTACACATTTTATTATTTTATATATAAAAATTGTTATGGATATGTAAAAATATCTCAGGATGCTTGTGGATTTGACTTTTTCCCCTTGAAATTATTTTTTAAAAGAATTTACATTGTATTTTTAGGTTCTTTGAAATGATGAATCTTATTTTTCATTTTATAATTTTTTGTTTCCATCCTGTCTTTAATAATGATGAAAATAGAAAAGTTCATTTTCTCTGACATTGATAAATAAGAAGAGCACTTTGTTGTTTTGATAGGTGGAACATATTATACATGGTTTTTTCCATGCCACTGTGTCTGTTTATTACTGAGCTTAATATTTCATTGTGAATGTTGATATTTAAGTATACTCTTTACCATCATATATAGTGCTTTTAAAATTGTATTCTATGCTATTAACCCATTTTGCTACAAAAATTAAATCATGGCTTTTTTGCTAAAATTTAATTTTCTTTATACCTCTTGCTGATAGCTATATATTTTCTATGTTTAGTAGGTTCCTTTAACATTTCCTATACAAATACAACTGAACTAAGCTTCTCCTAATTAGTTTACCTTGGTGTGGGATAAGGTGAAGAACTTTGAACATTTTTACTCTGATTTTCTTCATTTTTATTTTACATTCCATTGTGTCTAAATATAGAATAAATCTATAATGTTAAATTTTCATTTTCTACTAGTTTGAATATTATCTTATATATGTTTACATGATTTCACCGATAATTATGGTAAATATTTCTTTAAGTTTACCAACATTTCTCAATGATTCAATAAATCTCTCACTGTTCTTTTTGCATCCCACTTTTCCTTCTGGGTTTAGATTTCTTCTGCATGATACCCTTATTTAGTTTTTGCAGTAAGGGTTAGTGTGAGATAAATTCTGTTCTTATTTTCCTGGAAATAGCTCTTTTTAAATT
>PVIY010058744.1:0-12336 GCA_004026745.1 Myrmecophaga tridactyla | reverse complement strand
GCATGGGGATGGCCATGGTGTAGAAAACAGAGGCTATTTTGTCTGTGTCCATGGAATGACTGGAGCTGGGCTGTAAGTACATGAAGGTGATTGTCCCATAGAAAATGGAAACAGTTGTGAGGTGGGAAGCACAGGTGGAGAAGGCCTTCTTCCGTCCCTCAGCTGAGTGCATCCTCAAGATAGCAATAATGATGAACAGATAAGAGATCAAGATAACAAAGAGAGTGAAAAAGAGATTGAATATTCCCAAGATGAAAAGTATAATCTCATCGAGGTAGGTATCAGAACAAGAAAGAGCGAGCAATGGGGGAATGTCGCAGAAAAAGTGATTAACCACATTGGAATGGCAGAAGGAGAGATTGAAAGTGAAGGCAACAAGAATGGATGATTGCAAGAGTCCACAGATGTAGGAGCCAGTGGCCAGTAGTGTACACTTCCTGCTTGTCATGGTGGTGGTGTAATGTAGGGGTTTACACACTGCTACGTGCCGGTCAAAGGCCATGGAGGCCAACAGGAAACTTTCCACAGTGGCAAAGGCTATAAAGAAGAACATCTGGGCAGCACATGCATTGTAGGAGATGTGCTTGTCTCCTGTGAGGAACCCCACCATCACCTTGGGCGTGACAGCTGAGGCATAAACACAGTCCACCAGGGAGAGGTGGCTGAGGAAAAAGTACATGGGAACGTGGAGATGAGAGTCCAGCAGAATCAACACAATCATCCCCAGGTTTCCAACCAGAGAAATGAAGTAAATGAGAGTGAAGATTAGGGACAAAGGGATCTGAAGCTCTTCGGCATCTGTTAACCCCACGAGAATGAATTCGGTCACCTCTGAAATGTTCTCCATCAACGTCATTGGCGAATCATCCTGGGAGGCATCTATGACAAGAGGAGAAAGCACAAGATAATGCTATCTGCATAGTACAATCTGAAGGGGACTATGGCCAGTGTGTTTTGCTCCCATGCATCACCTTCCTCTCCAGGCCAAGAGTGTGAAAGAAATGGTATTGAATGCTAGGCAGGTATGCAGTGAGTTCGTTCATTCATCTGGAAGTGGTATAGAAGGTTCTGGAATGCGTCTGCTGACCTTGGGTCCTGATTATGATACTGGGGCATGTTCCAGCTTCCTTAGTCTATGGTATACTTGGGAACATATATTACATTAAACCCAAATGATTCTTTTTCAGTTGCCATTTCTTGCAGGTATTCATGTGCAAGTGATGCATAGGAATGTTAAATATAGGAAACATTTTGTTAGTCATTGGTATATGAAGCCATCAAGCCCCATCAAGTCCATTTTCCATCTATCAGAGAGCCTTCTCCAGCTTGTTCTGATGCTTAAGATATAAAGTGACTTAGGATCTTCCTTTAGGGGAACACACACTTTTCTCTCTAACCCAAGAGGCCTCTAACCCAAGAGGGCCCTTTTCTCTCTAACCCAAGAGGCAGTTTGCTGCTTCTCTATAACCAATGACTTGATAGAAGCCCCTGTGATCTCTGTCACAACTTTAGGTACGTGTTGGCCTCTGAAATTGCAGGAAGCAAATTTTCAAGAACTAGAGACAAAACTCTGGTTGTTTTCTCTCCTTGTAGCAATCTTTTTTTTTTTAACATTGGGTGGATGTTTTCCATCTCCCTCCAGCATCCATGATTTTTGTTTATTTGTTGGGCAGGATATACCAAGCCACAAAACGTCCTGCCATGTTACACCATGCATCTGTTTTTGCTCACCTCCAAGGATGACTCAACTGATAGTTTATTTTATCTGCAGTGGTGATAGTATTAGCTTGCAAACTAAGAGACAATTTTGGGCCTTGAATCTTGAGTCATAGTCCTTTCTACTGGAATAGCAATCCTTTATATGTAAGGAAGGGTATGATATGTCCTTTGTCTTTAAGAATAACCTAGTTGGGGAGACTCAAATAAAAACAAATACATTTATTATAATGTATTACTAAATAAAGGCATACCAAAAGTGATTTGAGAGCAGAAAGGATGTGTGTTTATCCCAATTTAAGAACTCAGGATAGTTTTTTAGGTGAGAACTTCTGAGCTATAGTTGGAGAAAGAAGAAATAAAAAATATTATTATGAGTTTCATAATAGCAACATTTATAAAGCACTTACTATGTGCTAGAAAACCATATATTAATTTAAGACATTTAGCAACTCTGTGAGGCAGGTATTATTCTTACCCCCATTTTATTTAGAAGGGAACTGAGATTAAAAGAGGTATACTAATTGTAAGTGACAAAGATGGTGAAAGAACTGGTATTTGAATCCAGGCACTATAGTCTAAGATCAATAACCTTAACCACCTTTTCCAAAAGAGTGAATCAAGTTAACTAACATTTACATATTTCAACTCCTTTATCTTTCAAATACGACTGATGACAGTTTTCACCTCTTAAGATACAGGATGGAATAGCTTAGATCATGCAAAATATTTAGAATAATGTCAATTACACAGCAAGTATATAATAAATTTAAGTAGTGTAATTATTATTACCAAAACTCCTATGACTATTATACCATGCAAAGAGAACCTCCTGGATAAAGGCAGAAGTTATAAATACATTGGTAAAAACAGTAAACTATAACCAGACAGGTAATATTATTTAAGAAATGTAAAGCACAATCAAAACCTCAATTAGGCAGTGGTGTGCTAGAGTGATTAGTGAAAATGAGATGGTAGGATAGAGTGAAAAGAAAGAATTGGAGGGAAAAAGTGTCAGATCATATATGTAGTGCAACCGTTTACAAGGGTCTAAGGTGAGCATTTACGACAAGCATCATATGCATGTATGCAGCTTCCAATTGTACAGCTGATTGTCCCTCACTGAATAGCAATTTGGGTAGGATTTGGCTTTGGGGATGTAGCTCGACTCTCTGAATCCCTATAAAATACCCAGCTAATAGTATACCTAGTATACATACTTAACATGCACATAAAGAAATGAAATATGTGGAACCCTGCTAATAAAATGTCTGAAACAAGGAATATATTAAAAATTATCTCCCTTCCTCTTCTTGTTTACCTCCTAGCTAGCTTTGCAGATATGTCAAATCTGTACCTGGTATGACAAAATGAATCATGTGATTCATGAATTTTTAAAGAGACAGAGAAAACCAGCTCAACAAATTATCCCCCCCAGAATGATAAATGCTGTAATAAAACTACCTGTAAATTGTTACAAAATCATCAAGAAAGTGCCAAAATGTGCAGAAAACTCTAATGACCATGAAGTTACACCTTTTCCAACAGGTTTCTCCAGTCTTAGATGCCTGTGCTTATCAGAGTTGCCAGATTGGGTCCAAACACATAAACATTGAATCATTATGTTTACATTGAAAAACATGTGTTTCTGTATTCCCTGGATGCGCAAGGTTGACCAATATACTGGCCAAATTCCTCATCTATGCTATCGCTGGGTACTAAAGGACATACTGTGGCTCCTTTTGATACAGGAATTCAGAGGTGTAGGTGTGTGGAAAGGATCCTACTATAAGATAAAATACTGATTCTAATCTTAATTCTGTTGACAAACAGCTGGGTATAGGATGGCCACTGACCTGCTCTTCTTAATTCACAAGATGAAAAAATGATTTCCTCATCTCTCTGATAGCCTACTACCATGTGATATCAGTAAATATGAAAGTTCTTTGAAAAGCATAAAATATATATAATCTTTATGGTAATTTGAGTCATTAGTTCCCATGGCTTACTGCATTTCTTCATGTTTTACTGCAGAATTTTCAGCCTGGAAAATTGAATAGCTAAACTTTGATGTTCCTAAATAAAATGGCTCAAAATTTAAATTTCTAAATAAATGTTGAAATTGAAATTCAAAGGGAGCCGCAATATTGACACTGCTATTCCTATAGCACTTTCTAACTAGAGAAAATTAGGAAGCACTATCTCCCTCCTTTTGAGTAAAACCCTTCTCATCCCAACCATGTATATGAGGAATTGGGATTGAAATGAGCATGAAAAGAGCTGGCTAATGGAAAGCAGCATAGTAGAGAGGAAATAGCTGTGGACTAGGAGTGAGGGGATGGCCAGATAACAGAGTGCCCTTGTGCTCGTCACTGAACCTTCATTTTCCTTATTTATAAAACAAAACGGTTGCACCTTTTACAGCCCTTTCCAAATCTAACCAGATGGAAGTCTTGTGTTCTTGATTCTTACCTTTGTCCTAGGAACCGACAAATGAAGGTAGAAAGAAAGGAGCACAGAAAAACTTCATGCCCAAGTTGTTGACCAAAAGTCCACATCCAGGAAAGCATCATGCTGGGGAAACTTCTCTAGCTCTGGAGCTTAATATGGTGGAACTAAGTCTGGGCTGTGCTCTTACAGACATCAAGGCAGAGCTAGCAACATTTTCATCCAAGTCTCAGGGGAAACATTTGGTGTCATGTGAAGGTATATTTCAGGATCTCTGTTTGATTCTCCTAACTTGATCCTGACTGGAGATATCTGAAGATATAACATTTGTAATTTGGCTGAGAGTACTTGTGAAAACATGGGGGAATGGGAGTGTAGAGGGCAGAGCCTCTAATTGTCAAATTAGCAGTTCTACAGCCAACCGAGGCATCGAAACTAATAATCTCAGTAAAATCTCTGGCTTAGGTGGTGTTAAGCTCTCATGAGACCTTTCTGGCTCTTTCTTAAAGTGCTAGGGTTCTTCCAAGACCTTTTTCAAAATAAAATATCTATCTGCTTTCCTGTTGCAGAGGTGGTTTGGTTTTTTTTCTTTTTCTTTTTCTTTTTTACAACTAAGTAAATGAACCCAGTTTCCTCTTCACAGTCACTTCTGATCTCTGAACTCCAAGAAAAGAGTATCACTGCTTTCTCAATTCAGTCTAGGGTAGTTGTTAAAAGTTTGAGCTTTGTGGTTATATGGTTCAGTTTTATAAGCCAGTTCTGTCACCTGCTGTGATATGACCTTGGCCAAATATAGGCTGATCTGACCTTCAGTCCTCAGTTTATCGTCTATAAAAGTGAAGTAATAATATTGTATATCTCTGATAAGAAAGTCACAAAGATGAAATCATGTTTATACAGAACTGAGCCTGATGTCTAGGACATATAAAAAACACAATAAGGTCAAGGGTTACTGTTTATCATTGGAAAAACAATTAATGTAGCATGTGGAACAAAAATAGTGGCACTCAAATATTACATCTGCTCCCTATGGCAATCCATGAACTAATTCTAGACATTAAGCTGGGGAAGAAGTAATAGAGATGGGTCATCTTGGTGTTGAAGTAGAGAAAAGCCTTGGCACAACCTTCTAATTGACTCTACCCCTGGTAGCAGAGAAGTTAAATGTCCCAGAGGGTGTAACTACGGACAGCAAAGCCTTCATTAGGTGGGTCTTTGGGGCACCACGTGGAAAGAGCTCTCCCTTTTTCCAAATAACTAGTGACGGACATTGTCTTGGTTTCATTTCTAGGGCTGTTATAACAAAGTATCAAAAGCGGGATGGTTCAAAATCACAGAAACTTATTTCGCAGTTCTGAAAACTCTAAAACTCTTATCAAAGTGTTGGAACAGACATGCTCCTTCTGAAGTCTGTGGAGAAGAATCTGTTTCATAACTCTCCTGGCTTCTGGCAGTGGACTGCAATCCTTGGCATTTCTTGGTTTGTGACATAATTGACCTCTACTTTTATTTTCACGTGGCGCTCTTCTATCTCTCTGTCTGCCTGTGTCTCCTCTCCCTTTCTAATGAGAACATAAGTCATATTGGATTCCGAGTCCATCCTACTCCAATCTGATCTGATTTTAACTTTCCTAAAACCATCTGTAATGGCCCTATTTCCAAACAAGGTTACATTCTGAGGAACTGGATTAAGATTTAAGTGTATCTTTTTGGGGAGATACAATTCAACTCATACCAAACAAGTAGTGGAAGAAATTAGAAATCAATCTTTATTGTTTAAAAACATTGGACTTTTAAGTTAATTTGTTTCTGCAGCCTAATTTAGACTCTCTAAGACAATATGTAGTATGCTATGACATGGCAGGTAGTTTAATCTGTGTGTTTTAACATAAGAATTTAGCTGTAGGCCCCTTTATCATTTGCACATTCTTACTTAAAAATAACAACTTTATTGTGATATGATTCACATACTATACAATTTAATCATTTAAAGTGTATAATTCAGTGGTTTTAAGTATATTCAGAATTGCACAACTCTCATTTTAGAACATTTCATCATCAATAACAACAACAAAAATCTCTGTACCAATTAACAGCTACTCCCATTTCCTCCCACTACCACTCCACCAGCTAGGAAATCACTAATCTACTTTTTTTCTCTATAGGTTTTCAAGGTCTGGCTATTTTATTTAAAAATACAATATCTGTTACTGGTTTCTTTTACTTACCATATATAATCGAGGTTCTTTGTAACATGTATTGTACTCCCTTCCCTTTTATTACTAAAAAACACTATAAAGACAATTAAAATACAAGCCACAGATTAGGAAAAAATATTTTCAAATCACATATATCATTGAGGATTCTTAACTAGAGTATAAAAGTTACTCTTAAAATTCGACAATAGGGCAGGCCATGGTGGCTCAGCCGGCAGAGTTCTCACCTGCCATGCTAAAGACCCAGGTTAGATTCCCAGTGCCCATGCAAAAAAATAAAAATGAAAACTCAACAATAAAAAACAACTAAAGTAAAAACGTGCAAAGGATTTGAATAGACACTTTTCCAGGGAATATGCAAATGGAAAATATACATATAAAAAGATCCTTAGTATAATTTATAATTAGGAAAATGCAAATTAAACCCATTGAAATATCACTAAGAGCCTATTATAAGTGCTGAAACACATGGAAAAGCCCCTAACAATTCCTAATGCTTATAAGGATTTTAAGTCCAGTAAATCTCACTCATTGATTGTGGGAATGCAAAAGGTACAGCTATTTTAGGAGGTCATTTGGCAATTTAATATTAAGTTATACATGACTTTACCATATGACCTAGCATTTGAGTGAACTTAGCATTTCCTGAATGAACTTAGAACACATGTTCCACAAAAACATGTATGCGACTGTTTATGGCAGCTTTATTAAGAATCACCAAAACCAGAGGCAACCATATGTACTTTTTTAAATGCAATTTCATTGAGGTAAATTATATATTCATGTATCATATAATCATTCAAATTGTACAATCAGTGGCTCACAGTATCACCATATGTCTGTGCATTTATCATCACAATTGATTTTTGAATATTTTCATTACTTCCCCCCAAAAATAAAAAAGAGTAAAAGTGAAAAAGACACCCCAAACAACCCATAGCCACCCCCTATTATTTTTTTGTCTTTTTTGTGTGTGTTATTCATCTGTCCATATACTGGACAAAAGAAGTGTCAGTCACAAGGTTTTCACAATCACATCGTCCCACCTTAAAAGTTGAATAGTTTTTCAATCATCTTCAAGAATCAAGGCTGCTAGATTACAGTACAACAGTTTCAGGTATTTCCCTCTAGCTATTTCAATACACCAAAAACTGAAAGGGAATATCTATGTACTGCTTAAGAATAACCCCCGGGGATGGGTCACGGTGCCTCAGCAGGCAGCATTCTTGCCTGCCATGCTGGAGACCTGGGTTCATTTCCCGGTGTCTGCCCATATGTGGTAGTTAGATTCAGTTGACAACTTGGCCAGGTGAAGGCACCTGGTTCTATTGCTGTGGACATGAGCCAATGGTATGTGAACCTCGTCTGTTGCTGATTACATCTGCAGTCGGCTAGGAGGTGTGCCTGCTGCAATGAATGATGTTTGACTCAATTGGCTGGTGTGTAAATGAGAGAGCGCAACGTAGCACAGCCCAGGCAGCTCAGCATTCCTCATCTCAACACTTGCAGCTTAGCCCAGGCCTTTGGAGATGCAGAAAGGAATCACTCCAGGGAAAGTTGTTGGAACCCAGAGGCCTGGAGAGAAGGCCAGCAGAGATCGTCCTATGCCTTCCCACATAAGAAAGAACCACAGATGAAAGTTAGCTGCCTTTCCTCTGAAGAACTAATGAAATAAATCCCCTTTTATTAAAAGCCAATCCGTCTCTGGTGTGTTGCATTCTGGCAGCTAGCAAACTAGAACACCATGCAAAAAAAAAAAAAGAAGAAGAAGAACCCCTAGAATGACCTCTTGACTCTCTTTGAAATCTCTTAGCCACTGAAACTTTTTGTTTCATTTCTCTTTTCCCCGTTTTGGTCAAGAAGTCTTTCTCAATTCCATAATGTCAGGGTCAGGCTCATCCCCTACAGTCATGTCCCATATTGCCAGGGAGATTTACACTCCTAGGAGTCATGTCCCAAGTAGGGGAAAGGGCAGTGAGCACACCCGTGGAGTTGGCTTAGAGCGAGAAGTCACAGCTGAGCAACAAAAGAGGTTCTCTTGGGGTGACTCTTAGGCATAAGTAGGCTTAGCTCCTTCTCTGCAGGAATAAGTTTCATAAGGGCAATCCCCAAGATCAAGGGCTTGTCCCATCAACTTGGCAGTCCCCAGTGCTTGAGAGAATATCAGGTCTTCCTCATGGAAAGTTTAATATTTCCACCTTTTACCCCAGTATCTCAAGGGAACTTTGCAAATATTTTTTAATCTACTGCCCAGATTACTCTGTGTTATATCAGAGCATACCACCAGCCTGTACAAACCAATAAGATCTCACTCCTTAGTCAAGTTTCCAAGTAAATTATGGTGTTTGAATAAGCTGACTATACAAGTTAGATTAAATAGCATGCTACAGAAAATGTGAATTTTGCACCAAATAAACATTTCTTCCTTTGGTCTTACAGGAGGATGAAGTTTTAAAATGCAGACAACGTCATCCTTTGCCATTTAGGCTGATGTACCTTGTTCTACCCAGATCAACTTCATCCACATCTCTAATTGAAGTCTGATCACTTTTTCAGTGTTGATAACAGTTGCTGTATGGATTCATGCCGACTTTCATAGCTGCAGAACTCTAGCTCTGAGTCTCAGGTGTCATGTAAATACCTGAAGTTCCAGGAAATGACCAGGTTATACACAAAGAGCTCAGCATCTCAGAATTTAGAAATAACATTTACAGCTCTGGAATATATGTGACTGCTGTAAGAGCTTACAATCTAAGGAACCTTTACAATATGCCTTCACCTGATAACCTATGCTCTTGAATTCAAATCTCAGAGGTTGCACATGACAGTTAGTCCATATTAGTGAGGTATAATGATATTTATCTTTTTGTTTCTGGCCTATTTCACTCAACATACTGTCCTTAGGGGCATTCAGCTAGTCGCGTGCTGTGCCAGTTTGAATCAATTATGTACTCAGAAAAAAACATGTTTTAACCCTGATCTGATTTTGAGGGGAGCAGCCATTTCTTTTAATCCTGATTCAACACAGTAGGTCAGAAACATTTGATTAGATTATCTCTACAGAGGTTTGACATGCCCGATTGTGGGTGTGAGATTTTGATAACAGAGATGTGACTCCGCACATTCAAGGTGGGTCTTGATTAGCTTACTGGAGTCCTTTAAAAGAGGAAACATTTTGGAGAAAGTAGAGAGCTGACAGGGCCAATGTAGACATTTGGAGATTGAGAAAGAAATGGCCTGGGTACTAAGCAAGGACTCACAGAAATAGACAGAACCTGAAGAGAAGAAATCTCATGCTGTGGCAGATGAAACCCAGAGTTTGTTCCAGAGGAGCTAAGGGAATGCCCACAGAGTAAATCTGTATAAACTGTAGAGTAAATCACTGGCATTAGAAGGTGGAAGCAATGGAACCGGGTATGAGAACCAGCAGATGCCAGCCACATGCCTTCCAGATCACCCTTCCTTGAGCCAAGGTATCACTCTCTGGATATCTATGACCTTAGAACTGTAAACTTGCAACTTATTAAATTCCCTTTTTAAAAGTCATTCCATTTCTGGTATATTGCATTACAGTAGCTTAAAAAACTAATACTATATGCTTCATGACCTCATTCCTTCTTGCAACCACTCAATAGTCCATTGTATAAATATACAACAAGTTCCAACTTCCATTCTTCAGTCAATGTACCCTTAAATCACCTCCATCATTGCAAATCTGGAACACTGCCACCATAAAAACCACTTTGCAAATGTCCATTCCGGTCCCTACTCTTAGCTCCACCAGATAGACACTTTTAAAGGTAAAAGATAAAACAAACAATAGTATATCCACAAATGGAATTCTATTCAGTGGTGAAAAAAGATATAGGCCATTGATACATGCAACAGCATAGACGGACTTCAAATGTATGTTAAGTGAAAAAACTCATGCCAAAATACTATATTTTATATGATTCCATTTACATGTTATTCTGGAAAGGAAAAACTATAAGAATGTGAAACAGTCCAGTGGTTACCAGGAGTTGGGGGAAGAGAGAGTTGTTGTCTTCTAAAGGGCCACCAAGGGGAACTTTTAGAGTGATGGGTCTACTCTGTATGGTAATGGGATGGTAGGCATAAAACTATGCATTTGTTAAAACCTGTAGAATTTTAGAAATGTAGAATTGTACATTTAAGGTATATTAATTTTATAAGTCTGACCTGTGGGTTGGGGGGCCCCAGAATAGGATGCAATCTTTGACAAAAGGATCTAAAAACTGAAAGGAAAGGGGGGGGGGAATTGTGTTATCTTAAAACTGTAAGGCTAAAAGCAAAATGAAATGTATAAACAATGTTGTACTTCAGTATAGAAAGTTATTGATAATAGGAATATTCTTAACATATTGGTATTGCTTTACTTGTATTCTGGAGTAGTCAAAAAAATAAATAAATGATCAGTAATTTGGGGGAACCTGGCTTTTTACTGTCAGAGAAAAAAGTAGACATAAATTAGTGGAGAAAGCTGGAATTAATTTAAAAGAATAGAGTATAGAAAAGGGAAAAGGAAAATAGCTTAACAGTATAGATACTGGCAAAGATATATTGGCCAGTTGATCAAGTCAAAGATCCTCAGAGACAAGTGCTATTGTTAGCATGTACCCCCTGATATGACATGATGAGGAAGGCACTTTTTTTTAAACTTTTTTTATTGTGAAATATAACATATGTACAAAAAAGCAATAAATTCCCAAGTACATTTTAACAAGTAATTATAGAACAGATCTTAAACTTTGTTATGGGTTACAGTTCCACAATTTTTTGTTTTTCCTTCTAGCTGCTCCAAGACACTGGACACCAAATGAAATATCCATATAATGATTCAGCACTCATACTCATTTGTTAAACCCTATCTTCTCTATTATACTCCTCCTCTTTTTTGTCTTTTTTGTAAGAAATAGCATATATTCAAAAAAGCAATAAATTTCAAAGCACATCACAACAATTAGTTATAGAACAGATTTCAGAGTTTACTATGGACTAAAATTCCACAATTTTAGATTTTTACTTCTAACTGCTCTAAGGTACTGGAGACTAAAAGAAATACAATGATTCAGCACTCATATCATTTGTTAAACTCTACCTTCTCTGTATAATTTCACCATCACCTTTGATCTTTTTTCCCACTCTTCAGAGGTATTTGAGCTATGCTTATTTTGATTTTTTCATGTTGGAAGGGGTTGTCTATAAGATGCAATAGGAGGATAGAACTAGTTGGTGTTCTGAAGAGGTTGACCCCTCTGCATTTCAGGACTTACCTGGCCCAGGGATCCATCTGGAGGTTGTAGGTTTCTGTAAAATTATTCTAGTGCAAGAATGAGCTGAGAATTAACATCAAGGGATTGAGAGAACCTTCTCGACCAAAGGGGGAAGAGTGAAATGAGACTAAGTGTCAATGGCTGAGAGATTCCAAACAGAGTCGAGAGGTTATCCTGGAGGTTATTCTTATGCATTAAGTAGATATCACCTTGTTGTTCAAGATGTAGCAGAGAGGCTGGAGAGAAATGCCTGAAAATGTAGAGCTGTGTTCCAGTAGCCATGTTTATTGATGATGATTGAACAATGATATAGCTTTCACAATGAGACTCTGTGAATGTGAAAACCTTGTGTCTGATGCTCCTTTTAGCTACTATATCAACAGAAGAGTAGAACATATGGAATAAAAATAAATAATAGGGGGAACAAATGTTAAAATAAATTTAGTTTGAAATGCTAGTGATGAATGAAAGCAAGGGGTAAGGGGTATGGTATGTATAATCTTTTTTTCTCTATTATCGTTTTGTTTCTTTTTCTGATGTCTTTTTATTTCTTTTTCTAAATCGATGCAAATGTTCTAAGAAATGATGAATATGCAACTATGTGATAATATTAAGAATTACTGATTGTATATGTAGAATGGAATGATATATTAATGTTCTTT
>PVIY010058743.1:0-12337 GCA_004026745.1 Myrmecophaga tridactyla | reverse complement strand
ATATGGTAGTGTAAGAAAAAAAAAATGAAAGCGCAACATTATTTTAACTCCTAAAAGATGAGCAATTAAGTACACACGCCGTGGCGTCTCACACACAAGTTTTAAAGCGAGTGTGAGCGTCCTCGAGCGGACAGGGCAGACATTCCATTCATTCCCTTGTAACTTTTTGTGTGTCAGCCTCCAGCGCCAAGTTCTCGCCCTGTGCCTGTTGGGCACGGAGCGGTGGTTTGTGCGCCGCGGGGCGGGGCGCCGCTGGCCTGTCCCCGAGAGCACTGCCTGTGCGGGCCCCTCACCGCCTGTGCTCAGCCACGTTCACAGCCCAGTGGGCAGACCAAGGCGGGCGCCCGCGGAGACCTGGGCGCGGGGTCGCACCATGGAGTCGCCAGCAGCCTCCCCAGGGACCCCCGCCCCGATTCAGCACTGGGACGTTTGGGGACACGGGGGTCCCCTCGTTAAGCGCAGGTTGCTCGCGCCCTCTTCAACCCCGGCCCACGCCCCGCGCCCCCTCGACTCCGACTCTGGGACTCCCTAGTCCCGGGTCCTCGACCCCACCCCTCCACCCAGTCTGCCGCCCTTCGCCCCCCAGCCCCCAGTCCCGCTGGCGTCCCGCACCCGCTGCCCCTTCCGCCCCTGCGGCCCCTCACTCTCGGCCCCGCGCTCCCCTCCGTCTCCTGAACCCGGGTCCCCGTGGCGTCGCGCCGCCTTGCTTCGGGCGCCCTATCCCCGGGACCCCTGGGGGCTCAGAGGCCGGCCGGGAGCGCGCGGGCGGCTCTCCGGGAACCCGCGGGCGCAAGAGCGGAGGGACCGGGCTGACGCCGGGCTGACGCCACGCCGCACGAGCCCGCCCACCGCCGCGCGGGTCGCCGCTGCGGACGCGCGTATCCAGTGTCCCTAGTGGCTCCCCCGCCCTCTTGCCCGCCCGGGTCCCCGCGCCCTTTGGTCCCCGCGCGTGGAGCCGCCCGGCCCCGGGAAACATGGCGCTCGTGCCGTGCCAGGTGCTGCGCGCAGCCATCCTGCTGTCCTACTGCTCGGTGCTGTGCAACTACAAGGCCATCGAGATGCCCTCGCACCAGACCTACGGCGGCAGCTGGAAGTTTCTGACGTTCATTGACCTGGTAAGGCCCCCGCGCCCCTGTCCCCGGGCCCGTGGACGCCGCCGCGCGCCTCCGGTCCCGCCCGTTGCCGAGGGGGTGCGCCCAAGGCCCCGCCGCCCCGCAGCCGCCGCTCTGCGGGACCTGGTGGCGGGGCGCCGAGCGCAGGTGGGCGCAGCCAGGTGGGCCATTTGGAGGGGGCCAAAGCTGTTGTCCGGAGGTGATGCTGGAAGATTCTCCACTGGCCGCAGCTCTCGGCGACCGTGATCGCGGAGGGCCTGCGCCCGGCCCGGCCCACGGCCCAGCCCCCAAGGTGCTTTGCCGAGCAACCCTGTGGGATAAAGCGGCAGCAGCTGCGGGACACGGAGCTGCCTGCGGACCCAGAACTCCACCCGGAAGGATGGAAATCCTCGGAAAGAAGAGGACTCATCTAATGAAGTTTTTTTGCCCCGTTTTGGCATCTGCATCTGCCTTTTCCCACACAAACTTTAGGGGGAAGACTTCCAGAGTGTGTTTCCAATTCTGCCCAGAATTTGCAGACAAGAGTTTGCAAACCTTTGCAGAAGCGCCAGGGTCACCTGGCACAAACTTATAGTTAATGCGATTGCAGTTTTTGGTGTGGTTTCTTTTTAAAGCTTATGGACTTCTGGCTCTAAAAAGGCCCCTCACAGAGAATCAGAAGATGGCATGAGGCCCAGTGATGGCTTCAGTTGGGATCACACATCCTAAGGTGGTGAAGCCTAGGCGCTGGCTAAAGTGAAAGGGTCAGCTAAAGGAAAAGGAGAAGCAACTCCTGGGACATCAGGCCTGTCCCTCCAAGGTTATACCAAGGGCCTCCGCATAAACTGCATAATAAGCTCTAATTGCTGGCCCTCCGTTCTGATGAAGAGAACTCCATGCTTGTTTTAAGATAGGCCCAAAGCCTGGGAAGAAATGCAGAGCCCTTTTGTTTAGAAAGGGCAGCTTATGTTTGCATCACCTTTAATGTTTTCAAAGAGGAGTTTAATTCCCTTTCCAAGCAATCTCCAAACTGCGGTCATGCTCCCAGGGGAAAGGAGACTCCCAGGGCATGAAGCATTTCAAGGGTATCTAGTTTCAGATCCTCAACTTGCAACTTGCCTGGAGCCCATCTATCTGCCTCTGGACATGCCAGATGGGGGCAGCTCCCTTGCCTCCCGAGGCTGTGTGCTACCTGTGTCTGTGGCAACTTTTACCAACCAGAATATGTATGGCTGTCCCCAGATGAAGAGATCTGATTGATAAGACTTGTTTGGACAAAAAGTCTTAATGGTTGATTGGCATGTCAGTGGAGACTGGCTTTTTTGCCAGTGAGGTTTAGAGCCCATGTCTTCCATCGATTGAGTGAGCACAGCCTGCTTCTCTGCACTTGTAATGAATATGGCTATAAAGCCAATTTATAGTGTACGGTACTCCAGAAATGATGTCCCTTTTCCAAGGGACTTGGAACTCGCAAGGAGCCAGGGACTGGGGCTTTAAAAATATGTGCATAGATTTTCAGAATCCCTTTAGGAGCTAGATGAGCAAAACCCTTTTGGAACCCCAGCCAGGCCTCCCTGAGAACCCATTGGAGTCCATTGGAACCTGCAAACAAGCCCCTTGCCTTAGGTGCTGGTTTGGGGAGCAAGAGGAGGGGTCAGCAGGGGAGGGTAGAAGTTGAGGGTGTCTGTCAACCCAAGTGCAGGGCTAGTTCTCCTACTGCATGGCTCACAGTGTGTTAATAATCACAGGAAACAGTGTACCCCTCAAACTTTTGTAGGAGTCATAGAGCTTATATGGTAGCATCCAATGAGTGGACTAGCCAGATTTAAATAGCATTAATCAAGGAAAATAGACTCTTTTTCTAGTCTAGAATTCAGGCTGTATATTCTAACTGGAAACTTCTACCTTGTTTCATATTTAATTTCAGTTTATATCAGGCCTTCAACCCATTATTCAAACTTTTTCCTCTCTGTAGCTTGTATTGAAATAAAATAATTACCTTTAAGAGCTTCTTCTCTTTAAATGAGAGTCTCCTTGGAGGAAGTAGGTCTAAAATATCGCTAAAGCACTCCTGCAGTGTTAGTGTTTTTGTTATTAGAGATTTAGGGCCCTTGGAGCTTCAGCTGTAAAAACATCCAACCTCCCAATTCTCAGTATTGTTCTGAAAAGATTAGGCTACTATCATGTGTCCATTTAACCTTTTGTGTTTTTTTTTAAAAAAACAAACAAACAAAAACCCAATAAACTTTATCACCTAGTGCCCTGGGCGATTTTAATGACCGTCTGAGTGCCTGAGAACGTTTGGAAAGAGGACATTGCTTCCAGGCGTCTTGGTGGTGGGTCCTGCTGGTGGCCGCGTGGGCGGTGGCGTCCTGGGTCGTGGCCACCGGGCTGCGCCCCGCATCCCCGGCCCTCAGCTGAACGGCCGGCTGGCGACTCCCGGGCCGCGCGTGCAGGCTTGCAGGGCTTCCTCGCACAGCCACTCCAGCATGGTCATATTCCTTTCAATCTGAGTGGTCCTGGGAGAAGCAGAGCAAAGGGCAGAAGCTGAGTCGCCGCAGTAGCCTCGCACTGCTCCTTCCCCAAGAGCCTCATTTCCCCGCCTGCACCTCCACTTGGGAACTGCACTCTCGGGCGTTGCGCCGGAGAGTGCAGTTCCCAAGTGGAGGTGCAGCGCTGCCTTGGGGTGGCCCAGCGGGACCCTGAGGTGCCCGGGTCCTACTCCCGGGAACCTGCGGAATCGCTCCGGGACAGGGCGAAGGGAAGAGGGTCGCCCGTCAGATGACCTTGAGAGAGGAAGATGAGGTTGGATTATCCCGTGGGCCCAAAGGCGTCACAGTGGTCCTCTGAAGTGGAGGAGGGAGTCGGGACCAGGATGCACGGCGGCCGCTGGCCTTGGCGGGGAAGGACAGGCTGCCGGGGGCCCCGGGGAGCTGGAAAGGGCAGAGTGGCCCTCCCCGAGGTGGCGAGGGGGACCCACCACCGTCGAGACCGCGGAGTTAGCCCAGGAAGGCGTCCTGAACTTCGGAGCTACTGCCCTGCGAGATAACCGCGTGGTTTCCGCCCCGCATTGGGGTCGTTTGTTGGAGCAGCCTTGGAAAACTAGGACCCTTCGCCTGAAAGCCTCTGCCTAAAAAAGAAAAAAAGTTAGCTGCTGCATTTATGTGAAATAAATGCTTTCATCCAAATAGGCCTTTAGGTGTGTTAGTTAGCT
Organism: Myrmecophaga tridactyla; assembly: GCA_004026745.1. NCBI lineage: Eukaryota > Metazoa > Chordata > Mammalia > Pilosa > Myrmecophagidae > Myrmecophaga > Myrmecophaga tridactyla. Next base: position 8,032 of record PVIY010058743.1, on the reverse strand, counting down.
GGTTAATTTTAGCTTTAACCAAGCTACAGGCTTCTTTTTTCCTACTTTATCCTGAAATGTTGTGGAGAAGAGATCCATACATTTAACAGTGGGCAGGACAAGCATCTATAAAAACTGAACCACACTGGGAAACCAGGTCTTTTATTTACCATGACATGTTTCACAAAGGATAACTGTTATTATACACGGGGCAGGCCAAAGGAAGGAAGACTTCATTGGAAATAAGCTGGAAAGAAAGAAAACTTCAGCTAACTGATGTTCAAATAGTTCTCTAACCAGTAGGATGGCTGACGAATTTCCATCAACGATGCGCATTCCTTTGCTAACTAAAGGATAATTCCCTGGGTTATCTAATACTTATCTCCACAGATAACAAAAATGAAGCATCAGAATGAAACAGCATACATCATTTGAAAGAAATACATTTTTCTTTCGAACGTGTTCAAACGTGTTAGAGGCCCTAAATGCACAGCTGGAGTATAATTGGTATTTAGTTAATGTCTGAATAAATGGAAACTTTCCCTGTCCGAATTTTTAACGAGTATTCTTTTCTTGCCCATCGTCTTCCAAAATATTCAAAGCGACATGGATTTTTTTTGTATCAACCAGAACTTTATTCAGATCTGTATGATAGAAGGGGTAATCAATGTGTCAGAATCAACTTCTTTGTAAAACATGAACCAGACACTTGTTATTAAAAACTAAATAAAAATTGATATTAGATTTAAGCGCTTTTGCATTTTTAGGATGGGCAAAGAGGCCTGGCCGTGCCGCCTGCTCTCTTGTGCGGCTTTGCCACTCTGAGTCCTGGGACTGGTCACCCGCCTGGCCCGCCGCCTTTTGGCCCTGGCAGAGCCTCGCGCTCTGGGCTCCTCAGAGCCGGTGGGGGCCAGCAGGGCGGATGGTGCCTGCTGGCAGTCAGGGACCTCAGACCTTCCGAATCCATATCTGTGTTCTAACAGGCGCCTCGGGGGTGCGAGGCACGGCCCAGTTTGAGGGACGCTTCTCTGGGCCGTGCTGGGCCGGTAGTGGTTTATCACGGGATTGTGCGTGGGGCACCGTCTCTACAGCAACCTCTGCTCACTCCAGAACCTGCAAAAGATCCCTTGAACACCCATTGGGTCATACTTAAAAACTTGTTATAAAAATGACAACTTCAAAATAAAATACAGAGAAAAATATGTGTCAGGTAGGAGGGAAGAGTTAGTTATTGCAACAAAGTAACGGATTTCGCTGCCCTTCAGGGAGACAGGGCTGGAAAGGATAAAGGGTTTGATTACATTGTTCCTTGTGTTGGCATAGAGGAAGCATAACGATTTGTCAGGAAAGATACAATTGTTGTCCAGGCGCTGACTTTTCAAGCTTATTTATCACTCAGGTGCTTATACAGAGGACATTGGGTAGATGGCATACTGCCCTTGATTGGTTTTTCGAAGGATATATAAATGATTCTTATACCATGATTTTATGACAGAGAGCTGTGGCCTTGTCTTTTGATTGGGAGAAGGTATTTTTGTAGAGGTTAAGGTCATAGAGCTGTCTTAGCTTGCCTGAGCTGGTATCACAGACATCCCTGGGGCTGGTTGAAACAGCAGCATTTGTTGGCACTTGGGTTCAGGGGCCAGAAGTCTAAGAACTGGGCCATGCTTGCTTTCTCCCCAAGACTGTGGCGTTGGCTGGGGGCAACCCTTGGGATTTCTCGGCTCTCCTGTCATGTGGCTGTATCCTCCCCTTTTCCATCTTCCGCTTTCCTCTCTTTATAAGACCTCCAGTAATCAGATTAAGGCTCCACCTCATTTGATTGGGCCTTGCCTTAACTAAAAATGACAACTCCAAGAGGTCCTATTTGCAAAGGGTTCACACCATAAGAATGTGAGTTAAGATTAAGAACGTGTCTAAATTGGGGAACATAATTCAATTTACCACAAAAATCTCAGTACTTTTTTTTCTCTCTAAATCCATATTTCTAAAGCGTTTAAGTAAACCATGAAACCATGGAAGGGACAGAATAAGTAAGAGCTCAGAAGTGGAAACGTTTGGGGGACTTGAAGATCAGGAGTGAGCAAGTATGTATAGGGGTTACATATTTTGCTTTTAGACTTGCTAACAACCTTACCATTTAAAAAGAATTTAAAGAGACAGAATAAACTGCGTAAGACCTTAAATAATGAAGCTGATTTTGCCTTATACTTATTTAGATGCTCCTAATAAAATGCATGCTTGAGTCTATTAATGGCTTAATTTTGAAGAGGAAAAATTTGGAGAAGAGATTCGGTGTCTTTATATAACTATGGTACTTAGTTTTGCCAACTCCACAGGAGAGATTTGCCGGCTGAAGCAGGAAGAGAGCCTGTCTCTTCTGAATCCTCCTTAAAAGGCTTCCAGTGATTAGACTGAGCATCACTCATTGCAGAAGACATTCCCCTTGGTTGATTACAAATGGAATCAGCTGTGGATGCAGCTGACGTGATCATGATTTAATTCTATGAAATGTCCTCATCACAACAGACAGGCCAGCACTTGCCCAACAAGACAAACAGGTACCAGCACCTGGCCAAGTTGACACAGGAACCTGACCATGACACCCATTAGGTCATCACTCTTGATTCCCACCCCCACCACCCCCTCCCCATTCTCTAGCATCACTAATCTGCCTTCTCTCTCTATGGATTTATCTATTCTGGACATTTTTAAAAAATATAAATGGAATCATGTAATACGCAGTTTTGAGGCTGTTACCATGTTTCCAAGTGTTGTCCACGTTCTAGCTTTCAGCAGTACTTCAATCTAGCTAAAGATTTTTCAATTTCGTTAATCATTTCAAATAGCCAACTTTTGGTTTTGTTGATTTTTCTCTATTGGCTTTCTAGTGTCCATTTCATTTGTTTGCATTCTAATCTTTATTTTTCCTCCCTTCTGCTACCTTTTGCATTTAGTTTCCTCTTCTTTCTCAAGTTCCTTAAGCTATGAAGTTGTTATTGATTTGAGATCTTTCTTCTTTTTTACCTAAGTGTTTACATCTGTAAATTTACCTCTAAGTACTGATTTCAATGCATCCCATAAATTTTCATATGTTGTGATTTTATTTTCCTTTGCTCTGAGTATTTTTAAATTTTCTATGTGATTTATTCATTTACTCATGGTTGTTTAAGGGTATGGGTTTAATTCCCACATATTTCTGATTTTTCCAGCTTTCTTTTTTTTCTTAGCATCTGGTTTCATTCCATTGTGGTCAGAGAAGATGCTTTTTATGATTTTATTATTCTTAAATGTAATGAGACATGTTTTATGCCCTAACATATGGTTTGTTCAGGGGAACATTCCATGTGTCCTTGAGAATAATATGCATTCTGCTGTTGTTGGATGGAATGTTTACTTTATGTATATTAAATCTAATGGGTTTATAGAGTTTTCCAATTTTTCTTTTTCCTTATTGATCCTCTGTCTAGTTGTTCTATTCATTGTTGAAAGTGGGGTATTGAAGTTTCCAAGTGTTATTGTAGAACTGTTTTTCTTTTCAGTTCTGTCAGTTTTTGATTTATGTATTTTGGTGACTATTGTTAGTTATGTATGCTTTTGTAATTATTATAACTTCTTGGTGGATTGACATTTTTCGCAATGTATAATATCCTTCTTTGTCTCTAATAAAATCCTGACCTAAAGTCTATTTTTCTGACATTATTAAAGGTCCACTGACTCTTTTTGGTTATTATTTGCATAGAACATATATTTCCATCGTTTTACTTTCATCTGCTTTGTGCCTTTGGGTCTAAAGTGAATCTCTTCTAAATGACACATAGATGGATCATGGATTTTATTCGTTTCTGCTATTCTCTGCTTTTTAAGTGAAGAGATTAATCCATATGCATTTAGTGCAGTTACCCATAAGGAAGGGATGAATTCTGCAAGTTTGAGGTTTGTTTTCTGTGTGTCATTTTTGTTACACAATTCCTCCATAGTTGCCTTCTTTTTGGGTTTGACTTTTTTGTCAGTTTTTGTTACCTTCTCATTTCCTTTTCTTTATATATATCTTAGATATTTACTTGCGGTTTGCAATTTAAAAAAAAAAGCAACCAGAGATGTTTACATCATGTTTCCCTCTGGAGTCATCTCCCTTTGACCTGAATTTTGCTTTATTTCTTTTAGAACAGGTCTCCTGGAAACAAGTTCTCTTAGTTTTTCTTTGGCTGAGTTGTCTTTCTTTGGCTTTCATTCATGAAGGATATTTTTGTTAGATATCTAATTCTGACTAACTGCTCTTTTCTTTCATTACTGTAAAGATTACCTGCCACTGTAATCTTGCCTCCATGATTTCTGGTGAGAAATCTGCAATCATTCAAGACATTGTTCGCATGAATACATTGTGCTACTTTTCTCTGGCTGCCTGTAGGATTTTTTCTTTATCTGGTTTTCAACCATCTAATCATATTGTGTCTGCTCATAGTTTTCCTATGTTTCCTAAGTTTATTGACCTTCTCCAACCTAATGTCCTTCATCCAATTTGAGAAGTTTTAAGGCTTTACTTCAAATATTCTTTCTGCACAGTCTGTCTCTTTCTTCTCTTCTTCTTGGACTCAATTGATATGAATGTCAGACCATTGGTTTCTTGTTCCACAGGTTACTGAGGACTTGTTCATGTTTTATTATCAGTCTTTTTTTCTCTGTGTGCCTCAGATTGTGTGATTTCTATTACTCTATCTTCAAATTCACTAATTCTTTCCTTTGTCACTTGCATTTTGTTATTGAGCCCTGTGGTAGTTAGGTTCAGTGTCAACTTGGCCAGGTGAAGGCACCTAGTTCTGTTGCTGTGGATGTGCGCCAATGGTACGTGAACCTCATCTGTTGTTGATTACATCTGCAGTCGGCTAGGAGGCGTGCCTGCTGCAGTGAATGATGTTTGAATTAATTGGCTGGTGCTTAAATGAGAGAGCTCAATGTAGCACAGCCCAAGCAGCTCAGCATACCTCATCTCAGCACTCGCAGCTCAGCCCAGGCCTTTGGAGATGCAGAAAGGAATCACCTCAGGGAAAATTGTTGGACCCAGAGGCCTGGAGAGAAGGCCAGCAGAGATTGCCCTGTGCCTTCCCACATAAGAAAGGACCTCAGGTGAAAGTTAGCTGCCTCTCCTCTAGAAGAACTATACGTTATCTAAATAAATCCCCTTTTATTGAGAGCCAATCCTTCTCTGGTGTGTTGCATTCTGGCAGCTAGCAAAGTAGAATAAGCTCATCCAGTAAATTTTTTAAGTTCAATATTGAATTTCAACTCTAAAATTTCTGTATGACTCCTTTTTATAGTTTATATTTTTCTACTAAAAATTCTATTTTTTGTCAGTTGCAGCAGTGTTCACCTTTACCTTATTAGGAGGGTTGTAACACTTGCGGTTAAATCTTTGCCTGATAATTCCAACATCTAGGCCATGCTGGAATTGGCATTTGTTGTTTTTTTAATTTCCTTCCCCTTGAATAAAGGCCAAATTTTCCTGTCTCTTTGTATACAAGTAAAGTTGGATTTTACTCTGAACATTTTGAATATGATGTTGGGAGACTCTGGCTCCTATCAAGTCCTTTGAACAATGTTGATTTTTGTATGTCTATGTTTGTTTAGCAGGCAGTCTACTGGTTGTAGTCAGATCTCATGCTCTGTCTCATGGTGGTTCTGATATCAGATGATATTTCCAAAGACTGTGCTGTGCCTTTGGGTCTGACCGCAGCTTGCAGCTCCCAGGGTTTCGTCTGGGACTTGAGCGACGGTTTATATGGGAATTCAGGTTTTGAAGACTCTGCAGAGCTCCTCCAGACCCATTGTGACCATCCCCAGTTGGTTCACATGGAGAATTAGGGGTTCCTCTTTTCCCACCCTCTTTTCTCCAAGATGTCTCCCATACTCTCCAGCTCTCCAATACTACTTCTCGTATTTCCTCCAGCCAGAATTATGTCGTTCTCTCAGAATTTTGGCCTCCCATTTGTCATGCAGTTCCACACAGCTGGAGTGTCTTCCCAGTGGGGCAACAAAAGAACAGGGGAAAAAAATCACACATTCCCCTCACTCACCACAGAACAGGCTTCCTTTTTCCAGTTCCTCTGGCTAGAGAGGGGGTTTTGAGGAGGTTTTGAATCCTGAGCTGTTGTCAGTACAGCTCAATAGCTGGGGCTAATCCCTGGAAGACTCGGGGGAGAAAAGGAAGGGGAGAGGAGAGAAACAAAGCCCCTCTCTGTCCCCAGCACACTGGGGCCCCCTTCCTCTCCTCAGGACGTCTCATTGTGCATTCCATTTGTCTTGCACTAAAACTGTATTTTAGCATAATCATGAGTGATTTACTAGGTACGATTTGAAAAGTCAATTTCAGGAGTCTGAGGAAAGTGCCCTTTTCTTTGTAATTCTACTTGCACATCCTTGCCACTTTTAACAATTTATCTGAACATCATGAATGTACAGAGAATGGGGAAATATCCGCTTGTGAAATACTAAGGCAAGTTCTACGCTGGAGGAGACACTTCTGCATTGGCTCAGAGCCCAGCAGGGAAAAGAGATGGTGCACTCAGTTGTGCAATTTGGGGGAGAAAGTTCTTAAATAAAATCCTCTACCACAAATGCATTCAGAAGTCTCTGGCTACCTTGCAACCAACCTTATTTGAGGAAGGCACACTTCTGTTTACAAGATATTTATTTATAGTTGAACATGTAAAATGATAATTCTTAATAAAATATGACTTTTTAGCGAACTATGGAGTCGACTTATTGGAGGGTGGTGCCACATATTATGGACAAACTGACGCTGTGTTCTCTGAGACGTGAGGGTGCAGGAGTCAGGCTGAATTTGAGCCTCAGCTTTCCCGTAACCAGCTGGGTGACCCAGGCAATCTTGTTATCTTCTCTGATATCTGTTATCTTGTTTCATGTGTTAAATGGGAATAGTAATAGTACCTGTCACACAGTGTTGTTGTGAGAATTAAATGAGATACTTTATATTAACTATATAACAATGCTTGGCACCTACTAAGTGCTTGATGCATGTTCACTATTTTTATTCTAATTGCTACATATGGGCAAGTGACCAGGGATGAGACTATGGATAAACTAATTGCTTAGCTAGTCATAGTTTCACAAAGAGAGAAGGTTCAGTGATGAAGCATACGGGCTCTGGAGAGGACCTCTCACGTGTGAAGCCTCTGACTGGACTTCACTGGACACTGAGCTGCTCAGTGCCTTGTTTTCTCCACCTATAACCTGGCAGGGGGGAGATTGAAATATCTACCTATCATAAAAATAGAAAGGATAAAAGTTCACAATAATGTAAAAAAAACTAGAACTTTCAGCCAACTGGTTTCCAGAATCTGAGAGAACAGTTCCATTAAAGCCAAGGCTGATAAATTGATTTGAAATATGTAACCAATGTCCCTAGCCCTCTCTCCACCACCTGCCCCCCAGTATCTCCTGGTTTAAAGTCAGAGATGTGACAGGTCGCAGGGGACAGAGCTCGGGCCCCAACCCCCTCTCTCCCTGCAGAAATGGCCGGAATTCATAGTCCACTCCCTCGTGACCCTTTCCCTCACCCTTCCTCCTCCTTATCACAACTTGTGATGCGTCTTACAAGTGCTGCCCGGGGTAAGAAACCACATTAAGGAATGGTATGACTCCATCAATAAGGAGCAAACAGGTCAGGACAGGCACAAAAAGAAGGAAGCAAAAGTACTAGCCAAAGGCAATCAGACAAGTCGCCAAACACAGAATTCAGGACCAATAACGGACGGCGAACTTCAGAGTATAAAAGGAGAAACATATGATGCAGGTGGACATTTTCTTCAGGCTCTTGAACAAAGTGTACCTTTCCCCCTTTCCCTGCCCCATTTCCTCTTCCCCTTTCCCCCTCCTCTTCCCCCTCCCCCTCCTCTTCCTTCTCTCCCCCTTTATTTTCCCCTCCCCCTCCTCCTCCCTCTCCTCTTCCCTTCCCCCTTTTCTTCCTCCTCCCCCCTTCTCTTCCCCCTCCCCCTCCTCTTCCCCCTCCCGCCTTTATAATAAACCCCTTTCA
>PVIY010058742.1:0-12337 GCA_004026745.1 Myrmecophaga tridactyla | reverse complement strand
AATGTTAACGGACTAAATTTACCAATTAAAATATACAGATTGGCAAAATGGATTAAGAAACACAATCTAGCTATATGCTTCTTACAAGAGACTCACCTTAGACACAAGGATACAAATAGACTGAAAGTGAAAAAGGATGGAAAAAGATGTTCCACGCAAGTTGTAACCAAAAGAAAGCAGGAGGAGCTACACTAATATCGGACAAAATAGACTTTAAATGTAAAGACATCATAAGAGACAAAGAGGGACACTGCAGTAGTCAGATTCAGGTGTCAACTTGGCCAGGTGAAGGCACCTAGTTCTGTTGCTGTGGACATGAGCCAATGGTACGTGAACCTCATCCGTTGCTCACTGTATCTGCAATCGGCTAGTATCTGCAATCGGCTAGGAGGCGTGCCTGCTGCAATGAATGATGTTTGATTTAATTGGCTGGTGCTTAAATGAGAGACTCAATGTAGCACAGCCCAAGCAGCTCAGCATACCTCATCTCAGCACTGGCAGCTCACCCCAGGCCTTTGGAGATGCAGAAAGGAATCACCCTGGGGAAAGTTGTTGGAACCCAGAGGCCTGGAGAGAAGGCCAGCAGAGACCATCCTGTGCCTTCCCAGGTAAGAAAGAACCTCAGCTGAAAGTTAGCTGCCTTTCCTTGGAAGAACTATACATTAACTAAATAAATTCCCTTTTATTGAAAGCCAATCTGTCTCTGCTGTGTTGCATTCTGGCAGGTAGCAAACTAGAACAGACACCAAATACTAATTAAAGAGTCAATTCACCAAGAAGATACAACAATCATAAATGTTTATGCTCCCAATCAACGAGCTTCAAAGTACATGAGACAGATATTGGCAAAACTGAAAGAAGCAACATATGTTTCAACAATAGTAGGAGACTTGAATATACCACTCTCCTCTATAGTTAGAACAACCAGACAGAAGATCAACAAGGAAATAGAGAAGTTAAATAACCTGATTAATGAATTAGACCTAACAGACATAAACAGGCCATTGTACCCCAAAGCAAAAGGTTATACATTCTTCTCTAGTGCTCATGGAACATTCTCCAGGATAGTTCATATGCTAGAGCACAAAACAGGTCTTTATAAATTAAAAAATACTGAAATTATTCAAAGTACTTTCTCTGATCACAATGGGATAAAGGTGGATCTCAATAACCCCCCAAAAATGAGAACATTCACAAATATATGGAGATTAAGTAACGCACTCTCAAACAACCAGGGGGGCAAAGAAGAAATCGCTAGAGAAATCAGTAGCTATCTGGAGATGAATGAAAAAGAGAATACAACTTATCAGAACTTATGGGATGTGGCAAAGGCTGTGCTCAGAGGGAAATTTATCGCCCTAAATGCCTATATTAAAAAACAAGAAATCGAGGACTTAACAGCAAACCTAGAAGAACGTGAGAAAGAACAGCAAACTAACCCCAAAGCAAACAGAAGAAGAGAAATAACAAATCAGAGATAAATGAATGGGAGAACAAAAGAAAGAATCAATAAAACCAGAAGTTGGTTCTTTGAGAAAACCAATAAAATTGATGGGCCACTAGCAAGACTGACAAGGAAAAAAGAGAGGGGTTGCACATAAACAAAATCAGAAATGAGAAGGGGTGCATTACCACAGAGCCTGAAGAAATAAAAGAAATCATAAGAGGATACTGTGAACAACTATACGCCAACAAACTAGACAACTTAGATGAAATGGACAAATTCCTGGAGACACACAAATAAGCTGCACTGACTCAGGAAGAAATAGAAGATCTCAACAAACCAATCACTAGTAAAGAGATTCAATCAATCATCAAAAATCTTCCTACAAAGAAAAGCCCAGGGCTAGGTGGTTTAAAAGGGGAATTTTATCAAACATTCCAGAAAGAACTAACACCAATCCTGCTCAAATTTTTCCAAAAAACTGAGGAAACAGGAACTCTACCTAATTCATTTCATGAAGCTAATATCATTTTAATACCAAAACCGGGTAAAGATGCTATAAGAAAGGAACACTACAGGCCAATCTCCCTAATGAACATAGATGCAAAAGTTCTCAATAAAATATTAGAAATAGAATCCAACAGCATATTAAAAGAATTATACACCATGACCAAGTGGGGTTTATACCAGGAATGCAAGGATGATTCAACACAAGAAAATCAATTAATGCAATACAGCACATTAACAAATCAAATTTTTCCCAAATGATTGGGAAAAATCACCCAATCATCTTGATTGATGCCGAAAAAGCATTCAACAAAATTCAGCATAGTTTTCTGATAAAAATACTCCAAAAGATAGGACTCAAAGGTAACTACCTTAATATGATAAAGGGAATATATGAATAACTGATAGCCAGCATTGCACTCAATGGAGAGAGACTAAAGGCCTTCCCCCTAAGATCAGGTACAAGACAAGGATACCCACTGTCACTACTGTTATTCAACATTGTGCTACAAGTTCTAGCTAGAGCAATCAGGCAAGACAAAGAAATAAAAGGCATTCAAATTGGAAAGGAAGAAGTAAAACACTCGTTATTGGCAAATGAGCTGATACTATACTTGGAAGATCCTGAGAAATCTACAGCAAAGTTACTTGAGCTAATAAACAAATTCAGCAAGGTGGCGGGACATAAAATTAATGTGCAAAAATCAATAACATTTCTATACACAAGTAAAGACCTAGCTGAGGAGTCAGTTAAGAAAAACATTCCATTCAAAATAGCAACTAAAAGAATCAAATACTTAAGAATGAACTTAACTAGGGATGTAAAGGACTTGTACACAAAAGACTACATAACACTGCTAAAAGAAATCAAAGGAGATCTACATAGGTGGAAAAACATTCCCTGCTCGTGTATAGGAAGGTTAAATATAGTTACGATGTCAATTCTCCCCAAATTGATCTACAGATTCAACATAGTACTATCAAAATTCCAACAACATACTTTGAAGATTTGGAAAAGCTAACTACCAAATTCATCTGGAAGGGAAAGAGATTGAACAGCTAAAAGCATCCTTAAAAAAAAAAAAAAGGAGAATGAAGTGGGAGGATTAACACTCTGTGACTTTAAAACCTATTACAAAGCCACAGTGGTCAAAAGAGCATGGTACTAAAAAAAAATTAAATTAAAAAAAAAAACAGCATGGTACTGGCACAAAGACAGAAGCACTGACCAATGGAATTGAATTAAGAGTGCAGAAATAGACCACCAACTCTGTGGTCAACTGATTTTTGACAAGGCCCCCAAATCCTCTGAACTGGGACAAAATAGTCTGTTCAATAATTGGGCATGGGAGAACTGGATATCAATAGCCAAGAGAATGAAAGAGGACCCCTATCTTACACCCTACACAAAAATCAACTCAAAGTGGATCAAACACCTAAATATAAGAACGAACACCATAAAGCTTCTAGAAGAAAATGTAGGGAAACATCTTCAAGATGTTTCTAGTAATAGGAGGTAGATTCCCCAATTTTTTTTTTTTACACCCAAAGCGCAAGCAACAAAAGAAAAATTAGATAAATGGGAACGCCTCAAAATCAAATGCTTCTGCATCTCAAAAGACTGTCAAAAAGGTGAAGAGGTGGCCAACTCAATGGGAGAAATATTTGGAAATGATGTTTCAGACAAAGACTTGATTTCCTGTATACACAAAGAAATCATACAACTCAACCACAAAAGAAGAAACAACCCAATTATAAAATGGGCTAAAGATGTGAATAGGCATTTTTCTGAAGAGCAAATACAGATGGCTCAAAAGCACATGAAGAGATGCTCATTTTCAATAGCTAAAAGGGAAATGCAGATCAAGGCTACAATGAGATACCACCTCACACCTATAAGAATGGCTGCTATTAAACAAACATTTATAAAACTATAAATGTCGGAGAGGATGTGGAGAAATTGGGACACTTATGCACTGCTGTTGGGAATGTATAATGGTGCAGCCACTATGGAAGAGTGTTCGGTGGTTCCTTAGAAAACTAAATATCGAGTTGCCCTATAATCCAGCAATAGCACCGCTTGGAATATACCCAGAAGAGCTGAAAGCAACAATACAAACAGACATTTGCACACCAATGTTCATAGCAGCAATATTCACAATTGCCAAAAGATGGACACAAATCAAATGTCCATCAACAGACGAGTGGATCAACAAAATGTGGTATATACATATGATGGAATATTATGCAGCAGTAAGATAAAATATGACATGTCAAGATGAATGAAATTAGCTAAAATTGAGAATGTTGATGACTGTGGGCCTTCTACATGATGCCCAATGAATACAGATGGCTGAAGGATGCACTGATGGAGAAGTAGATTGGCAAACGATGGCGTATACTTACGAATGAAGGTTGTGCTGCTACAAAAAGGGACAAAGTCATGAGGCGTGCAACGATATGAATGAACATGGGGGACATTTGGGGAGACAAAATAAGCCGGAAACACAAAAACAACAATGGTTATCATTAACCTTTAGAAAATGCTTATAAGAAAACAGGGGCCTAGACTGTAAGCTTTTAGACCAGACACATTAAGTCCGGAGTAGTAAGTATTATTTCTGGATTTTGAGAGGCTGTTTTATACATGTAACCTGATATTTAGAGATAAGAACGAAGCTGAACAGGTTGGGGTGAAAGTAATTCAGAACATAGGGGTAAGGAAGACAGTGTCTATATTTTAGAACCACACATACTCTTTGAGACCAATGGAAGAAAGGTTTATTTGATCTGGAACCGAAACTTTCTGTACTGCATAATCTAATTCAACTTATCTGTATAGCTCATTTGAACCACTGAAACAAAGGGAGCACAGAATAAGAAAGAGGTCCTTTAATCCTGTATAGATTATTGTAATGCCTGGAAACAGCCTAGAGTATATTAAGCAGATAACTAAAAAGTATTGGCAAAGTCCCCTGAGGAAGGGGAGAAAGAATATGGAACTATTAAACCTTACTATCAGGGAATCCCCTGATACTGTGCCAAACATTAGGGATACCCAAATCAACAGGCCATGCCCTTGATCAGGAGGCTTGCTCTTGTGAAGCTTATGTAGGTAGCGGAGAAGCTTAGACTACCTATAGGTGTGCCTAAGAGTTACTTCTGGGGGACCTCTGTTGTTGCTCAGATGTGGCCTCAGTCTCTCTAAGCCCAACTCTGCAAGTGAAATCATTGCCCTCCCCTCTATGGGACATGATATCCAGGGGTGAAGGTCTCCCTGGAGGCATGGGAGATGACTCCCAGGGATGAGCCTGGCCCTGGGACCATGGGATCAACAATGCCATTCTGATCAAAAGGGGGAAAAGAGGTGTAACAAATAAGGCTGAGAAAGTTTAAACAGAGTCAAGGGTGACTGGAGGTCACTCTTATGCAAGCTTCAGTTAGACATCGCTAGTATCACAACTTGCCAACCCCAACCAAAACCATTTCTGCCAATTCTAAAGTACCTAGGGCATTATATAGGACTCTACAAAGGTTCCGTGCACTAGGGTAACTTTCCAGAAATCTACAACCTCCAGATGGGTCCCTGGACCAGATAATCCTAAAACCTACAAGAGCCAGACTGTCCAGAACATCAGCTAGTTCCACCCCCAAACCCACATTATCAACAGCCCGTTCCAACCTGAAAAATGTAGAACAGGCATAGCTTGAATACGCCTAAAGAATGGGAGAAAGATCAAAGGTGATGGTGGAGTTATACAGAGAAGACGGGGTGTTTAACAAATGATCATGAGTGCTGAATCATTATGTTGATATATCTTTTAGTCTCCAGTACCTTAGAGCAGCTAGAAATAAAAACCTAAAATTGTGGAATAGTAACCCATACCAAACTCTGAAAACCATTCTACAACTAATTATTGTGATGTACTTTGAAATGTATTGCTTTTATGTATACACGTTTTTCAAAGAGAAGGAGTTTAACAGAGAAGATAGGATTTATCAAATGAGTATGACTGCTGAATCATTATGTTGATATTTCTGTTGTTCTCCAGTGTCTTGGAGCAGCTAGAAGAAAAAACAGAACATCACAGAACTATATCCCATAGCAGACTTTAAAATCTGTTCTATAACTACTTGTTAAAATGCACTTGGATATTTATTGGGTTTTTGTATACATGCTATATTTCATAATAAAAAAAAGTTTATAAATGATATCATCTATCTATAGATTTATTTTAGACTCAAGACTGAAAGTGAAAAGATGGAAACAGCTGTTCTATGTAAGCTGTGACCAAAAGAAAGTACAAGTAGCTATGTAATTAGATGAAATACATGTTTTTAATAGTATATCATAAGAGATAAGATTTTCATGTTATTTGTAGAAATGTTTCTATATTTTCTTGAAATAAAAAACTTGAAAATATTCAGTAACAAGGGTCATTACTATTGCAAAGCTCATGTTTCTAATAACTTTGTACTTGGTATCTTGAAAATGTATACAGTTTCGATAGTTAATCAAATGGTTAGTGTTTAATATTTAGAATTTAAGAAATGCTAAATGTGTTATCTGTAGATTTTTTTCCATGTTCATCTTAGTTTTAAATTGGTTTATGTAATTTACTGTACAAACACAGACTTTACAATGATTATGCTTTGTTTGAAAAGCCAAAAAATAAAGTGTACAATAAAGAGCAAAAAAAAATTTAAAGAAATAAAAAAGAATGAAGCCAAATGAAGTACTAAGGAAATCAGAATATAGGGTAAGGAGGACATTGTTTTAGAACCTCACCTACTGTATGAGACCAAAGAGAGGTTTATTTTATCCAGAAGCTAAATTTTCTGTAGCACAGACTCTAAGTCAACCTGTTTATATAGATCATTTTAAACAAGCTGAACACGTGGAGCCCAGAATGGAAATGAGGACTTGTAATTCTGTACAGCTTAATGTAATGCCTGGATACATTCCAGAGTATATTGGGAAGATAATTAAAAAGTAATTGGCGAAGTGCCTTGAGAGATGGGAGAAAAAATATGGAACTATTAAGCTTTACCACCAGGGAAACCCCTAATACCACCTCAAATATTAGGGACTCCCAAGACAACAGGCCAAGCCCTTTGATTTTTTTTTTTTTAAGGAGGAAACTTTTATTAAACAGTGTATTTCTGAGAGAAGTTATAGAATTATTTTTTGGGCGGTCTCTGAAAATAGAAATAATCCTTTCAAAAGTGCATAGCATGGATTTGTTTATTTCATAAGGAGCTTTCCAAATTATTCTGTCTTTTTAATAAGACATCAGAGTTAGAGATTTCTGAGGACATACCCAACACCTCAAGCGTAAGATACCACATTACTTTCTGCTGCTGTTTCTCCCTACTAAATAGTGGGAGAACTTAATATTCCTAATGATATACCCAAACCTATTACCCAAAGAATAGTGTTAGCTGAGTTATGGATCTCTTAAAGTTCCCTGCCACATGATGCCAAATCCTGGTCCTGATGTCAACTATTTATCAATATAACACCCAACACACAGGGAAATGTTTAAGCTTTGGTCAGAAAGGTGAAATTTCTGCCATGCGAGTGGAGCCTACTTCTTGCGTAAAATCAGTGCTTTCTATTTACCCTGATAATACCTATTTGATCACACATAACATTGCTATTTAGGCTGTCATGGAAACAGGTTGCTGTATTTCATTAAGTGGTTAAAGACAGCTCTTTCATGGAAAAAAAAAAAAGGATTTTTTTGAGCCCCTCAACTACACCCTGAGAATTATAGGTGTTAAAAGTAGGACGTCATAGCCAAACTAAATAGCGTATCTATTGTAGCCACTGTCAGTTCTCTCAACCTGAAAGAGTAGTTTCAGGATTGGTCATAGTCCTTGACAATAACGCCCCAAGCTTTTAATGCCTGAGTGAAATAATGTCACTTCTAAACACACGTTTGGTTTTATGCTCCCTCTAACCTCTGTTCTCTCACACCATACCAGGCAAATAGGAACTCCCCATTGAAAAATGGCATGCAACAGAGGGTCATATATCTATAGATATTATATACTACTGAGGGTGAACATTTGAAAATTGGGTAATTTTTCTTTCATCATTTTATCTTTGCATTTCTCATTCCATAAATATTGTCTAGTGCTTAAAAGATTCATTCAATTTTTCTCTCCATACTGAAATCAGCATCCGTGGCTACAACTGATCTTACAGTAATTTAAGAATAGCCATAATTGTTGTCTTGAGTTTTTATGACTTCAGTTGAAATTTTGTTTCTTTCTTTTGTCTCAAATTGTGGGTTATCTAGCTTCCTATATGTGCCTTATATTTTCACATCTTACATTGGAGGGAGTTCTCTTATGGATGGCAAAGGTATGGAAACAACAGCTTGTAGTAATCCCTGGGAAGGATGGGAGTGGAGAGAGAAATTTGTCCGCAGGCTCCTTCTCATCTCCTGTTCCGTACTAATCAGAGTTCCATGAAGAGTTCAGTCCTCCTCCAGGTTTCACTCCCTGACCCTTCCAGCAGCCTCTGAGTAAGCCGGAACCTAAGCCCTGCTGCCATGAAGCTGGGAGGAGCAGGAGACTAGGTAGAGCCTCAGCAAGCCCTTTGATCTTGAGCCTTGCTCTTGTGAAGCCTATTCTGTAGGAAAGAGGCTAAGCCTACAAATAGTTACACCTAAGAGTTACTTCCAGAAAACCTCTTTTGTTACTCAAATGTGGCCTCTCTCTTTAAGTCCAACTCTGCAAGGAAAAGCATTACCCTCCCCTCTTCATGGGACATGACTCCCAGGGATAAGCCTGGCCTTGGCACCATGGGATCAACATTGCCTTCCTGACCAAAAGGGGGAGAAGAAACGTAACAAAATAAAGTACCAGTGGCTGAGAGAGGTCAAATAGAAACAAGAGGCTATACTTGAAGCCACTTTTAGGCTAGCTTCAGCTAGATATTGCTAATTACCGTGCTTTGCCAAACTCGAACCAAAACCATTCCTGTTAATGCTGAAGACCACCTAGGGCTCTATCTCAGATTCTACAAAAGTTTCACATGCTAAGATCACTTTCCAGAAACCTACAACCTCCAGATGGGTTCCTGGGCCAGATAAATCCTGAAACCCAGAGGGGCCAGCCTCTTCAGAACATCAGCTAGTTCCATCCCCCTATCCCATATTACTGGCATACCTTTCCAACGTAAAAAATTTAAAAAAAGGGCAGAGTCCAAATACCCTTAAAGACTGGGAGAAGTTTCAAAGGAGGAAGAGGAGTTTTAACAGAGAAGAAAGGTTTTAACAAATGAATATGAATGCTGAATCATTACATTAGTATTTCTTTTAGTCTCCAGTGTCTTGGAGCAAATAGAAGGAAAAACCTAAAATTCTAGAACTGTGACCCATACCAAACTCTGAAATCTGTTCTCTAACTACTTGTAACAATGTACTTTGAAAGTTTTTGCTTTTTTTGTGTATGTTATATTTCATAATAAAAGATGTTTTTTAAAAAAAGAATAAACCACAGGTGTTGGAGAGGATGTGGAGAAAAAGGAACACTTATTGAATGTAAAACGGTACAGCTGCTATGGAAGACAGGTCAGCAGTTCCTCGGGGAGTTAGGCACAGGACTGCCATATGATCCAGAAATCCCAGCACCGGGCACACACCCAGAAGAACTGAAAGCAGGGACAAGAACAGACATTTGCACACCGATCTTCATAACGGCGCTCACAATAGCCAAAAGACAGAACCAGCCCAAGTGTCCGTCAACCAGTGAACGGATAAACAAAATGCGGTATATACACGTGGTGGGCTATTATTCAACTGTAGGAAGGAAGGAAGTCCTGAAGCATGAAACATGGATTATGTTGAGCGAAATAAGCCAGGCACAAAAGGATAAATATTATAAGATCTCAGTAGTGTGAACTAGTTAATAAGCAAACAGTTAAAATCTAAAATACAGGTTACCAAGAGATAGAATGAACAGATGCTTAATGCATGCAGAATTTTTAAACAGGTTGAATGGAGATGTTTGGAAATGGATAGAGGCGAAGGTAGCAAATTACGGCAAGCGTAACTGACAGCGCTGAATTGTGTGTGTGGCTGTGGTTGAAAGGGGAAGTTTAGAGGTGTGTGTGTCACTGGAAGGAAAGTTAGTGGTTGAAAAATGGAACTGTATAACACAGTGAGCCCTGTGGGGGACAGTGGCTGTGGTTAATAGCACAAATATAAAAACGTTTTTTCATGAACTAGAACAGATGTACCTCACTATTACAGGGAATAAATGATAGAGTGGGATATGGGGAAAATGCACCTAATACAAACTGTGGACTATGTTTAACAGTGATATTTTAATATCCTTTCGAGAACAGTAACAAATGCACCACATCAATGCTAAGGATCAATAACCGGGTGGGGGCGATAAAGGGTATGGGATGCTTTCATTGTTCTTTTTTTCTTTTGGTTTTGGAGTAATGAAAACGTTGTAAAATTGAATGTGATGATGAATGCACAACTATATGATAGGACTTATAAACCACTAACTGTATACTTTGGACAGATTGTATGGTGTGTGAACATATCTCAATAAAGCTGCTTAAAAAAAACAAAAAACAGCAACAAGAAAACCTGCACAATGGGAGAAGATATCTGGAAACTACAGATCTAAATGGGTTTAATATCCAGAATATATAAAGAACTCTCACAACTGAATGACAAAAAGATAAAACAACCTAATGTAAAAATGAGCCAAAGACTTGAATGGATATTTCTTCAAAGAAGATACACAAACGGTCAATAGGCATGAAAAGATGCTCAATATCCTTAGCCACTAAGGAAACAAAAGCCAAATCACAAGAGGTACCACCTCAAACCCACAAGAATGGCTATTAAGGGGGGAAAAAAAAAAAAAAAAACAAGGGAAATAAGTGTTGGGGGAAGACATAGAGAAAGAGGAAGCCTCATGCACCGTTTGTTTGAAAACAACATGGTGCGGCAGTTTTCCTGTGACCTGGCTTGCCCACCTTTAGGTACACACCCGAAGGATGGAACACAGGGATGTGTCCAGATACCTGGGCCTCAGCCTGGTGACATTCCCGGTAGCGCAAAGGCTTAAGCAGCTCCAGTGCCCGTCCACAGAGGACGGAGGGACAAAACATGGCCTGCGTGGGCCATGGAGGAACGGAGCTCTGATTCATGCGACCACGTGGGTGGACCTCAAGGGCGCCGTGTTGAGCAGACAACAGGACAAATACTGCACGACCTCAGTGACATGAAATAACGAGACCCAGCACGTGTGCAGTCAGAAGCTACAGCATCGTCAACGGAGGAGGGGGTGGGGGAAGGGCGCGGGGCCTGGGCGCCTAACGGGGACAGAGGTGCTGCCTGGGGAGGAGGGAAGGTCTTGGCAGCGGATGGCGGCTATCCCGAGGAGCACGATGCCGTGGGTGTAACGGACGCCACCACGTCACATACTTGGAAGTGCTTAAAACGGGGAACGTCCCATCCTTCATGTGCCACCACGATAAAAATCGACCCCGACAAAGGGCAGGCGAGGTGACGCTACCTTCTGGGCCAGCCGGCCCTGCAGCTCGGCCCTCTCCCGGCTCAGCGCTGTCTCCCTGTCGCGCGCCGCGTCCTGGGCGGCCAGCAGCTCCGCCTCCCGCCGCCGCGCGCCGCTGCTCAGCGAGTCCTTCTCGGCGCCCAGGGCCGCCAGCTGCGAGGTCAGCTCCGACCCGCTCTGTGGACGCCAGGGACATGAGCCTCCCGCTGCTCCCCGGCCCCCACCCCCATTTACGGGCCAGTCCCCCTGTCCAGGCCTGGCGCACTTTAGGCCCCTGCCGCTGTCACCTGGGAGCTGCCTGAGGGCCAGGCCTGTCTCTTGCCCCCACGGGGTCCCAGCAGAACCACGCCGGGGACCGGCTGCGGCAATCCTGAACCCGGTGGCATCGAGGCGGGGCCCGGGGGAGGAGGAAAGAAGACCTGCCCCACGTCCCAGCCCCGCCCGGCCCCCGGCTTGCCCACGCACCTGCTCCGAGCGGCTCAGGGCCTCCCGTGTGTGAGCCAGCTCTCCTGCCTTGGCCTCCAGCTCCCTCCTGAGCTTCTCCAACTGGTCACTCTGCTCCTCCAGCTGGGACCGGACGGAAGAGGTCAGGGGTCACCGGGGCGGCAGGGGGGTGGGACCCAGCGCCCAGGCTCTGCGCGCACGGAGGACCCACCCTCATCTCGGCCTCCCGCCTGGCCTGCTCCATCTGGAAGGCCAGCTGCTCCTTCACGCGGGCCACCTCCTCCTGGCTCTGCTGCGTCACCGTCAGCTGCTTGGCCGTGTCTGCGTTCTGGCACAGGCAGGGACACGGGCTCACCTTCCTGCACCTGGGAGGCCCCCGCCTTGGGCCCCGCT
>PVIY010058741.1:0-12337 GCA_004026745.1 Myrmecophaga tridactyla | reverse complement strand
AGGGGGTCCCTAGAGAAGATTTTTCGGGAAGTGAGCTTGGACCCAATCTATGGACCATGTTGCAATCATGGAGTTGGGTAGAGATGAACCAAGGCTTCTGTCCACCGTCCTGGGCTTGTCAGGGAGAGTTCAAGATGAGGCTGGACTGCTGCTGCGACGCTGCCGTAGGGATTCCAGTGGCGGATGGAAGGAAGCCTTCATTCACTCTTTCATTCATCAGATATAAACTGAACTTTGGGGATGACCGAGGCACAAAGCTGAATGTCCCCTCTAACTCTCAGGTTAGGTCATTTCACAAATGACTTCTTGCTAAGATTTCTTTTAGGCGACTCCCTCCCCCAGCTTTCTGAGGGTTTGTTTGCATTTTTAAAGAGGATCAAGTGTGGGTGTTTAGTGCAGAGGGATGGGCTTATAAGGGCAGACTTCAGACACCTGGAAGCTGTGTGCGCTTCGTCAGGGGTCAAAAGATTGGAGGCAGCCCCGCTCATCTTGCCTCAAAATGAATGGGAATAATGGAAAGAATCACCCTCCCCTACTTCGCAGGTATGGTTTTAAATGATAATCATGATATTGGGGGTGCACAGATGGTTCAGTGGTAGAATGCTCACCTGCCATGCTGGAGACCTGGGTTTGATTCCCGGTGCCTGCCCATGCAAAAAAAAGAAGTACTTTGTGTTAGGTAAGTGCACCGATCTTGACAAATTCTCAAAAGAGACAATGATTCCTCAGCTCTTGGTTAAGTTCTGATCTTCCACCGTGAAGGGTAGAGAAATGAATGGGCCCTCGAGGTCCCACTATGTCTTGGAAAGACAGCCTCTCCTCTCACCCTTTCTCCATCTCTTTTCTCCCCTCCTCTCCGCGCCCCTCCCTCTCACCTCTTCTTTTGTCTCTCTCCTTCCCTAACCTCTCCTCCCTTTCCCAGCTCTCAGCTTCTCTCTCTCCCCAACCCCCCAAGAACCTTGCTGGTACACTGAACCGAGAGGCAATTTATAAAGCAGATGTTTATTGCAAGGTTTCACATGAGCTTTGTGCCTCGCCAAACGTTATAGTAATTGGAGGCTGCGTTTAATTACTGATCAATGTAAAGTTAGGACGAGACAGACTTGGAAACTGCCCTGGATCTAGACTCTCCTCTCTGCCTCAGAGAAAGTGGGAGCTCCTGGTCCCCTAAGCTGGGGCCTGGGTGGCAGCAAGGATGGAGGAGTTGGGCCTGCAGGTAGCCTCTAGGACATGACATTGGGAAGAGGAGGTCAGATTCTGCTATGACCAGCCCTCCTCTTGCTTGATCCATTATTGTTGGTGCCCACTCTGGGCTTAATGGTCTCCTCCTGGTACCTGGAGCTAAGTGCTTTACATTTTTATCTTTCCATCCAGCCCAAGACAAGGGTGGAAGCCAGGCTCCATATTGGCCCACAGTTGACCCAGCCCCCTGGTATTCACTTCTTCTGTAGCCCCCTCTCACCAAGCAACAGCTGGTCACCTCCAGTGCTAGGTCATGAAACACACTGCAGCCCCTGCCTTGCCGTCTTACATCACTTGCTCTGGGGAAAGCCAGGGCTATGTCATGAGGACGCTCAATCAGCCCTATGGGGAGATCCACATGGGGAGGAATTGGGGCATCAGGTGGGGATCGGATCCTCCAGTCTGGTCAAGCCTTCAAATGCAGCCCCAGCTGACACGTTGACTGCCACCTCCTGAGAGACCCTGAGCCAGAACCACCCAGCTAAGGACAGACCCACAGGAACTGTGAGATACTAAATGCTTGTTATCTTAAGCTACTAAATTTTAAAGTAATAGATGACCACTACAACAGCAATGGGAAAGAAGGACATGTAAGGAAGCCTGATCAATAGGAAACACAAACAGATGTGGCAGGAAAGAATCCAGGCATATATTCATGTAATAATGGAATTACTATATGCATGCATATGATATGATTATATTTCTATATATGATAATATAGAAATATAATTACAATAAATGTGAATGGGTTAAAATTTCCTGTTAAATATTATTTCATTTTTTCCTTACAATAACCTCATGAGATAGGTGTTACTATACCCATTTTACAGATGAAGTTGAGTCTCACAGTAGGGAAGAAACCTGCCCAACGTCTCAAGAGTTGTTGAGATTCAAACACAGGTCCCTGACTTCAAAGCCCAAAGAATCTAACACTGTATTGTGTTGTTGCCTCCTTTGGATAAATGAGGAAACAGATGCAGAAAACGTGAGTGACTTGCTCAGGGTCACCCCACAAGTCATTCCAAAGCCATAGCCAGAACCCAGGCATCTTCAGTTATTGTCTGGTGTCTGTCCTGTGACTTTTAAAGCTATGCCATCAAAAGACATGAATCTCCAGGATCTTCTGTCTTCACAGCTGCTTAAGACAGCTGGATTGGAGACCCTTGGCTTCAGCCAGAGAAACCCTGTGGGGTCAGTTGCAGGGTCCCCTCTTGGGTGGACACCAGCACAAAGCAACATGTAGAGGTGCAGGGTGGGGGGGCAGCTCAATACATTGAGCCGAAATCTGGTAATTATATCAGGGCCGGCAGTGTAATTTGTATCTGGGTGATGAATGTCTGTGTTTTTGAGCCTAATTGCCCTATTTACATTTGGAATTTGCTGATCTATTATTTATGTTTCCTGGAGGCCAGGGCGATGGGCATGTACAGCTGGGAAGCCCCCTTCTCCAACAGACAGCACTAACTCTTGGGCCCCAAGTATCCCACCCATACATAACATGGCCCCACTCCCTGTGTGATCCCAGCCTTCTCGAGTGTGGACCAGCTGGAAGAGAGGCTGAGCTGGAAAGAATGCTCTTTCCTCTTCTAAACTTGTGAACACAAACTCAGGTGAACATATGCACAGGCACTGCATGTGCACACAAGCACACACTCATATTTGAAACCCACATCCTTATACACCCAGGCATACACTTAACATGGCAATGCATGCATGTATCTGCAAACACAGTCATGTAATGGCACACATACACACCATCGCATGTGCCTACCATGCTGGAAGCAGCACAGCAGCTAACAAAGTTCTCCCAACTTGAGAGAGGTATGCATGGGTCCATGGACCATGGGCCCAGATGGCCTGGGTTTGAATCCCAATTCTGCCACTTACCAGCTGTGTGACCCTGAGCAGGTTATTTCACCTCTCTGTGCTTCTGTTTCCCCCTATGTAAAATAAGCATAGTAACTGTGCTGGTTTGAAGCTTTTATGTACTTCAGGAAAGTCCTGTCCTTTAATCATCATTCAGTATTGCTGAGTGAAATCTTTTTTATTATTTGTATGGAGTTGGGACCCACCCAATTGTGGGTGGTAACTTTTGATTAGATGGTTTCCATGGAGATGTGTCCCCACCCATTCAAGGTGGGGTTGCTTGCTGGAGCCCTTTAAGAGGGAACCATTTTGGAAAAATCTTTAGAGCCACCAGAACTGACAGAGCCAACAGAATGCACAGAGCCCCAGGGAAGCCTTTGAAGAAGCCTGCAGAGAAAGCTAGCAGACCTCACCACATGCCTTTCCAGCTAAGAGAGAAACCCCAAACATCATTGGCCTTCTTGAACCAAGGTATCTTTCCCTGGATGCCTTAATGTGGACATTTTCACAGCCTTAGAACTGTAAACTTACAACTTAATAAATCCCCCTTTTTAAAAGCCATTCCCCTTCAGGTATGTTGCATTCTGGCAGCTTGCAAAGTAGAACGGTGACCTTACCCACCTCATAGGGTTTTGTGAGGATTAAAGGAGTACATGGAAAGCCCTTAGAACAGTGTCTGTGCGCAGAAAGCACTAGATGCATATTTGCTATGTCATTATTTACGTGGTTGTCACATAGTACGTGCTTGTTTTACTTTGTCAAGTCTGCCATCACCATGTACCACAAACTATGTAGCTTAAAACATCAAAAATGTATTGTCTCACAGTTCTGGAGGTGAGAAGTCAGAAATCGAGGTGTAGCAGGGCCGTGCTCCCCCTGGAGTGTGGAGGGCTCTGGCCACGGCTTGCCAGCCAATCCATGGTGCCCTCTGCCTCCAAAACATGGCCGTTTTCGCTGTGTCCAATTTCCTCTTCTTATAAGGGCACCAGTCATCCTGGCTTAGGGCCCGTCCTAATCCAGTTTGACCTCACCCTAACTAATTAGACCCTCAAAGACCCTATTTCCAAGTAGGGCCCCATTTGTGTGACTGGGTGATGACTTGAACATATCTTTTTGGGGGTCCCAATGCAATCCTCAAAGGCTCTGAAGGTGACTTACTGAGGGAATGATTAAACATACCTCCCACACCCATGCACTCATCACACGCATACACACACACACACACACACACACACACACACAAAAGCACATACAGAATTCCCCTGGCTCTTTCCTCCCCCATCTTCTCCCTGAAGCCTCTCCTCCCCACCTCCAGGGTTCAGAGCCCCCACGTGGAGAATCAGCTCCCAGCTCTGCCCGTTGCTGGTTGCGTGTCCCAGGCCCAGCAATTCTGAGCCCCCATGCCACAGTCCCCGCAGTGGGGTAACGATGGACACGACATCACAGAACCCACCTCCAGCAGACCCCTCAAGGGGTTATAGGCAGGTGGGGCCCAGCTGGGGGCTGGCTGTTGAAGGGGCCTTGACTGCACTGCCAGGCAAATGAACACACAGATTAAAGGGAAGCCAGAGACTCCCCAGGTTAGAAAGTCCATATCTATCCAGGTCCTTGCTGAAAGGCTCTGGGTGATGTTTGGAATGGCCACATGGCCATAGAGGAAGGTGACCTGCCACTCACATGCTGTGTGGCCTTGCCTGAGTCTCTGTACCTCTCTGGACCTCTGTTTCCCAACTCTGTAAAATGGGGTGAGCCATTCCTGGCCCATACCTGGTCCATATACCTGGGTATGATCAGGTCTGATGAGACAAGAGATGGAAAGTTATGACCGTGGCTCCTGGTATACAGTAAGCACTTAATATATGGCAGCCTTGATATGAGCTTCCTCATCCTTGAAGGGTGAGTCTGGAGCAGACTCTGAGCTCCCCGCCAGCTCCAGGGTCCGGGGTGGCTGTGATTTTCATCCATCCCCACCACAGAGCCCTTTGGATATATAAACTGGAAAACCCTTGTGCAGGTTCCAGAAGCTGGTCAGAAGAGGCAATTCTGCCCTCTTTGTGTGCCCCAGGCCCTCTGACCCGTGACAGTTGTGAGTGCTGTATTGGCGGGTCCTGTGACGAGGAAATAGAGGTCTAAGGAGGAATTATAAGTCACCAAAGCCAGCCTGGAGCTGGAACCCAGCCTCCCCGGTTCCTTCAGCCACAGCTGCTGCAGCCAGCCCTGCTCTACCGGGAGCTGAACAGGCCCCAGAGGCCCAGCCCGCATGTCCTTCTCCTTCCCAGGGTCACTGGGCCCCAAACAGCCAGGTGAGGCAGAAGGTCCAGTGCTGGAAAACAAAACTAAGCCAAATACAATTTCATGTGAAACCCCCAAACACCGCTACCATGTGTTGACCATCTACTACAGACCAAACATTTTCCATCGGTTTTACCCCATTTCATCCTCATAACCAGGAAACTGAGGCAGGGAATACATTAGAGGTCATACAGCTTAGAAGTGGCAGATTTGAGACTCAGATCTTTCCGACTCCAGAAGCCCTTAGCTTATTAGGTTTACCTCCCCAGCGAGATAAAGCAGAGAAAAATGGGTTTGCCAACTGCAGCATGCCAGGCCTGGTGAAGGGTGAGAGCTGATGGCTCCGGGAGCAGAGGGAAGTGGGGGGTGGGGGTGGGGGGTGCAGGAAGCCGCCTACCCGCTGTGCCCTCCAGAAAGGGCCCCACGTTCCCCTGCCACGCTGGGGAAGGTCGGGCAGCGAGCACATTAAATAGGGCCATAAATTTGTCATGAAGCCCTGGAAATGAACGGGGCTTATCATTTATGGATGGAATAATTAAGCCACTGCACTTGGCGGGTTCACCCAGGCCTGCGCCCCCGGACACCAGGCATCGCCAGCAGCTGAGCCGGGGACCGGTTTGGGGTCTTCCCGTTGGCTCTCTCACCCCCAGCATCACTAATCAGACTCGGCCCCACCGGCAATGGCACTGCGGGGACAGCCTGGTCAATACTCTGCTCGAAGTTTCATCCATAGGGGGAGGGGTGCACAACCCCCTCAGATGGAAATGGTGCTTCTCTCTTCCCCTAAGAGGCCTCGTGCTATTGTAGAAAGTGTATGAGAATTTGGATCTACTTGGGTTCAAATCTTGGCTCGCTCATGTTCTAGCTGTGTGTCCTTGGGCTAGTCACTTCACCTCTCTGAGCCTTGGTTTTCTCCTCAGGAAAATGGGCAAACGTATTATCTGTTGTATGGGTAATGGAGAGGATCACATTAAATAATAGCTAGCCAATACTGTTCTGGTTCCACAAGCAGCATTTCATGCCTTTCTCCCAACACAGCCATCAGGCAGGGTATTGAAGAATCGGAGGCTCAGCGAGGCAATGGGACTTGTCTAAGGATGCTCAGCAAGTGTGCAAATGGTAGGCATCTACCTTCTTCCCCTGGAGTCCTTTGCAGTCCATTATTCATGAGGGGGCTCAGCCCATTCTGCAACAAAAGGTTGAGCTCCCATCCCTCTCCCTGTCCCCAGCTGGCCCAGGCCAGAGGAGAGGAGGCCACGGTAAAGGTAACGGGAACTGCTATCATTTCCCCCAACACTCACAGTGTGGCCAGGCACTGTCCTCCGTGCTTTGCAGTTAGTGTTTCATGTTATTATCCAAACAACCCTCGGAGAGCAGGAGCCAGCATTATTATACCCATTTTAGAGGTTAGGAAACTGAGGCCTCACCTTGCCCTGCATCACTCAACTGGCAGGTGGAATTTTAAACTCAGAATATTTGATTTCCTGGGTCCCATCAGTTCCAAGCCTGACGGGGGCAGGAGTGACAAATTAAAGAGTAGGATTCCATAAGAAATGAGGATTCTAGAATTCTAGCTCCCACATCTCAAGTTCTCGAGCAGCTTCAAGTACCTATTTTACGGATCGGAAGACTGAGGTCCAACCACTAGCAGGAAAACTTTGGGGCTTTCCCAGCAATTCCCCAGTGGTGGACACCCAAGGCCAGCCTGCCCTGGGGAGGAGTCTGGACTCTCCACACCTTCCCGCCCCACCCACTCTCCATCACCACGGCAACCACGCAGGTGAGCCTCATCACCGCTAATCCTCTAATTATCAGCCACCTCTTCAATCGGCTGTAATTACTTGGGGGACACAGTTAACCTCTCATTAGGAACGCACGGCCGCTTTCTCCAAAAGCGCAGTGGTGACATGCCTAGTAATTTACCGCCCCGGCTCGCGGGCCGCTTTGTGTTTAACTCGGGAGCCATCGCATCCCTGTCATTACTCCAGCCTGGTTGTCATGACGATTAATCATTCAATCCCTCATCAGCAACTTTTGCCAAATGTCACCCTGCTCTTGATCAAAATCCATCCTGCAGCTCGACGCTAGGGGACTAATGACTTGGAAATAGGCTTCCCCATTCCCATGAGCTTTTCTCCAAGACCACCCCACCTTCAGCTCCCTCCAGGAAAGAGAGAGGAGGTGCTGAGCTCTGTGTAGCGCTGGGGGGGAGGTGGTGGCAGACAACCTGGTGTGAATTGAGCACCCACTCTGTGCTAGGCACATGAGGGACACTGGTGCATTTAACCCTCTTAACAAGCCCACTTCCTGGAAGGGGTAACCTGAGGCTCAGGGAAGCCCAGTCATTGACCAACAAGGAGGTGTGGAGGGATTCTAACTCAGACCTGACTCATTCCAAGCTGGGCTCTTTTTATCAATCCTCAAGAATGCCGAGCGTCACCCAATAACAAGGATCCTAGAATGACAAGGTTTGGGCGGCACTGTAGAAATTACCCGGTCCATTAAATTCAGGACAAAAAGCATTAAAGGAGGCTAACCTGAACACCCTATGATAAGGAACCCTAATCAAGAATGCCAAGCCAGAGTAAGCAACTAGCAGCCATGGATACCTATGTCCCAAACAACATGTCAGTGACATCCAGAGGGAGGGAACCTCAGAGCTCAGATGGAGAAATAAGTTGGGACACATTGGTAGTAGGTCTGGGAAATTGTGTAGACTGAAGTTCTTGACCTGGGGTCTTGGGGCTTTATGAAGAAATTTAGCGGTCTATGAGCCCCTTGAAAATGGTGCATTTTGATTGCATGTGAGTATGCACATTTTTCTAGGGAGATGCTACAGAAAATGTTAAGAGGTATTTCTCTCGTCATTCTCCACATCTCCATTTACAGAAGGGGAAACTGAGGCCCAGAGATGAGTCAGAACTTGACTTAATTCAGGGTGGCACCTCTGGTCCCAGCAGGTGTGAACTCTCTCTCTCTCGGATGCCCAGGGCAGCCGTGTGGGATGGAGCAGGCTGTGCAGTGCCCAACCCCAGAAGACCATCCACGAGGGCAGAGCTGCGATGGCACCCCCTTCTCTGATCCTGCTAGCCAAGGATGGAAATTCTTTCTCCTTCACAACGGCTGCCAGCCCCTCAGTCCCTACCCTCCGGAGGAAGCCCAGCCCCCTCCCTCCTAAAGGAATCTTTCCTAGACCCCTCCCAGGGAATGTTCCTGCTGGCTGGGCCGCCAGCATGTGTGAGACATAATTACAGCACGTTGTAAATGGCATTAACAGACTGTCACAGCAGCCACATGGTATTAGCAAACGTCTCTGTCTTCATCATGCAGTCCCCACAGCCCTCCAGGCTGGAGCACTTCCCAAGGGCTCTCCTTCCAGGTCCAGGTTGCAGAAGTGGGGGCAGTGATTCCGCACACAGAAACCTGGAGATTCCCCAAGGTTTTCTGAGGTCTCTGCAAAGAGCTGAGTGGAGGCTTAGGAAATGTAATTTATAAACCTGGTTCAGCCTCATACTTTCTGTTGGGGAATAAAAGTAACTTTAGTCTGGCAGCTGCTTGTATAGCAGGAGCTTTTAGAATATAATCTCCTTTAAACTTCATAACCACGACCTAAAAAATATTCTTCGTTCCACTTTACAGATGAGTTAACTGAGGCTCAGAGGGGTAAAGCGATTGCCTAAAGTTCCTTCAGCAGAGTGGCAGCTGTAGAATTCAAACCATGGCCCCATGCCTCTAGAACTCAGGCTTTTCCCTGTATAATTGTTGCCTTCTTAGAAAAGTCTTTGATCAATTTTCTACCAGTAGATACTATAACCTTAAAGGGAATTCCCTAAAACTACCAACCCAGAAAGTTAGCAGCCCCTGAGCTCTGCTCAGTAGGCTGGGCGGGAAGCAACATAGTAACAATTGAGATGATAGGAAATCTTGTGTGTTTCAGAGCATTGTCTTCTGTGGTCTTTGTAGCAAACCCATGATGGAAAAAGGAACAAGCCAGCTGATTAGAGAGAGTTGAGAGCTAAGGCCCAGAAGGGGCAGTGGCTTAACCCAGGGCTCCACTGCCAGTGTGTGACAGATCTGGGATTAACTCCCCCAGCCTTCTGTTTCCCAGTCCTGCTGGTTCTTTGCCACCGGCTTCCGAGAAAGGTGTCCATAGGCTTGAGCCTGGGCCTTATTTTCTCTTCCAGGTGCCTCCTGCCCTCCTGCCTACCCTGTGGGCACTAGTAATTTATGCCTTATCGGAGGGTCCTCCAGACTACAGGAAACAGGAGAGGCTGCCTCCAATTGGTAAGCAAATCCCCCACTGAGAAGGTCATATTTTATCCAGGCTACCACCTGCCAGCTGGTTTGCTTACAGATACAAGTGCTTCATCAGAGAGGAATTAGCGATTACTTAGCCCAGAGACCTTGGCAGATCCCAGTGCAAACCAGGACCATAGCTGGGGTGGGAACCCAGGAGTCTAGCTGTGGGGTCTCTAGCTTCTCTGAGCCCCTCTAGCCCTGCTCTGGGGCCAGAAGATGGGAGTCCAGGATGGATGGAGGGACCTCCCTGCTTTGGGGGAAGCTGACCCCCCCACCCCAGGCCCAGTCCCATACAAATTCTACCAGTTCTTCAAGGCTCAGGTACCAATCCCCATGTCTCCTGCAGCTTTCCAAGATCCTCCACTTACCCTGCCCAAAATAATAATATAGCAAACGAACAGTCCTGAAGTGTTTATGGGTGTTTGGTATTTTATATGCATTGCCTGGGCTACGGTGGCTCAGCAGGCAGAGTTCTTGCCTGCCGTGCTGGAGACCCAGGTTCAATTCCTGGTGCCTGCCCATGCAAAAAAAATTTAAAAAGGTGAATGTGCACACTGCCTCATTTAATCCAGACCAACTAATAGCAGATATAATAAAATCCCCACTTTACAGATGAGGAAACTGAGGCTCAGAGAGATTATGGAGCTTGCCCCAGGTCATACAGCTAATACATCATAGAACCCAGGCCTCTCTGGTTTTAAATTTCCCTCCTAATCAGGACATATAGCCTCCCCCAGGCTGTTCTCCAAACCTTGTGCTTTGCAGTCACTTCATCTATGCTTTTTAAAAAATTATTTACTTCTTTGTCTATTTACTTATTTTTTTAAATACAGAACGGTTTCACAGCCACAAAAAAGTGTGAAGATAATAGAGCTCCCATTACCCCACACCAAACTTTCCCTAGCATTAGCATGTTAAACAAATATACTGGGTTGGCCACGGTGGCTCAGCAGGCCGAGTTCTCACCTGCCATGCCAGAGGACCTGGGTTCGATTCCCAGAGCCTGCCCATGCAAAAAAAAAAAACTCATATGCTACATTTGTCACAATTAATGGCCCAATATCAATACATTATTATGAATTAAAGTCCACATTTTATTCTAATTTCCTCAGTTTCCCCCTTAATGTATTTTTTCTGTCCCAGCATTGCATCCAGTACATCACATTACATTTCATTGGCTTCTCTAGGCTGTGACAGGTTTTCAGACGTTCCTGGTTTTTTGATGAGGACTCGTCACATGTTTTGGAGAATGCGCCTCAGCTGGGAATTGCCTTGATTTTTTTCTCATAATTAGACTGGGGTTCTGTGTTTTGGGGCTGGAGACCACAGAGATACAGGGCCCCTCTCAACACATTATATCAAGGGTACATCCATCAGCATGACTTCTCGCTGGTGATCAGAACACCCAATACCTGGCTGAGGTGGCATCTGGTCTTTTTCTCCCTTTCTGTGTGATACCCTTTAGAAGGAAGTCATCTGGGCACCCCAAATAAGAAGCGAGGAGTTGTTCTCCACCTCTTTGAAGGCAAACCACATAAATTATTTGGAATTCTTCTACACGGGAGATTTGTCTTTTCTTCCCCTTTATTTATTCAGCCACTTATTTATATCAGTATGAACCCGTGGGTATTTTATTTTACATTTTAGGTTATAATCTAGTATCACTCTATGCTTTTAAAATGACACTCGGTCCTTTCTTCTTCAGTTTAGCAGTGCTTCCCGAAGCCCGTTCTGAGGCAGTCCTGTTCCAATGGGCTTTTAATAGGTTGTCCCCTTAATATAGGTTTAGGGGTCAAGTCCTTTTGTGCAGTAGTGGTTGGAAAGAGTTGGAAAGAGTCCTTGACTACAGGACTTGTCAGATCTTTTAATGTCCTAATAATAGTGAATCACGCACAGGACCATTTAATAGACACTTCCCACATTTTTCCTCGTGTCCTGGGCTAGGGGAGAAGGAACACACATGAGAAAATGTTGTGGTTCGTCATCTATGTGTCTCATCTTCCCCTAGAGACCAGGAGATCTTAAGAGCAGAGATGGTGTTTTATTCTCCTCTTTATCTGCAGCAGTTAGCACAGAGCAAGGAAAAGTTGTGACATGCGTGGAAGGATGGATGTGTGCATTTGAAGTTGTGTTTAATATAGATACGTGTTGCTTCCAAAAAACAATTTGAAGTAGCTGACATTTTACAAACTCTGCCTACTCTCGCGCTAATCCCAACTCTCCAAGTGAAATCATTGCCCTCCCTCCTACGTGGGACCTGACACCCGGGGGTGAAAGTCTCCCTGGCGGCATGGGAGATGACTCCCAGGGATGAGCCTGGCAAGGGCTCTATGGGATCAATAGTGCCATCCTGACCAAAAGGAGGGAAAGAAGTGTAACAAATAAGTTATCAGTGGCTGGAAGAGTTTTAAATAGAGCCAAGAGAAAGATCGAGATGACATAATCCAGAATGCCTGGAGTGTATAATAATAGTGAAATGCACAATGTACAAATTTTAAAAATGCTTTTGCATGAGGAAGAACAAAGGATTGTCATTATTGCAAGGTGCTGAAAATAGATGATAATTAATACTTTAAAATATCACCTTAGGTGTGAGACTAAAGCAAAAAATGTTTATTTGTCACAAAATTTATATTTT
>PVIY010058740.1:0-12338 GCA_004026745.1 Myrmecophaga tridactyla | reverse complement strand
TAAAGCATGTACGACATGAAGAAGAAAAATAAAATTTGCTTTTGAGGTTTAGAAAGACTCTTTTATAACAGATCTAGACCTTTATTTTCACATCTTCCATTAAATTTATTTAAATTTATAGAACTTCAAATTCAATAAAATTATCTTTTCCCCTTTCATTTTTTTGACACAAAATTCCTACATTCATGTATAATATATATAAAGATTGGCAATTCTGATAACTAAAGTGTTATGACTCCCCCTCCCTCCCCCAGTTAAAGTGGTATAAATTTAAAATGGAAAGGAAAAGTGAAAAATCAGGCAGCACAACAACTCAAGATCAATCAAACATATATAGCTTCCATTAAGGCTAAATCACATAGTCAAGGCTTGGTGAACAATCATTAGAACCTGCAGGCCTGAAAGATCAGTCATAGTAAGCCATCTGGTTTATTACATTTATATCAACGTTATAAGTCTTATTCCATGTTTCTTATATTTCCACAACTTATGAACAATGAGGTTACCTGCACAAACGTTGCATCATCAATTAATTTCTGAGGGAGATTCTTGTTTGCAATGGCAAATTAAGGTTGAATGTGTTACAAAAGGACAGAAAGGAAGGAAGGGAAGAAAGCAGAGAGGGGAGGGAAGGAGAGAAGAAAGGGAAAGGGAAGGAGGAAAAAAGAGAAACAAAAAAAGACAACGAAAGTAAGAATGGAAGAAGGGAAGAAGGGAGGGATGAAAAAAAGAAAGACGATGAAAGAAACAATTACATGGAATTGGAAAGATTATGGTCTCCAAGTTTAAGTATAGCAATTTGTTAAACTTTTTTTATATGTTTGTTAATTCACCCTCCACGCATTTGAAGGGGATAAAATCAAGACAACAGTTATCCCTGTATAACTCCCCCACCCCACCTCTTGCCAACTTTCTTTGCATTTTCACATAAGTTTTTTAAGCAGAAAGTTCTTTGCTAGGAACAAACTTCCTCCTTCCTCAAATTGACTAGAAAGAAGGAACTGGTTGGTGCCAGTTGTTGTGGGGGGAGAGAAAACAAAACATCACTGCCTCCTTTACCTTCCCTACACCATTCTTTCCAGTTCATCCACTTCACCCCTTCCATGTATCTCCTAACCTTGTGGAGACTAAAGCCAGGCTGAGCCTTCCCTTGAAACAGAGGGGCTTAAGTAGCAAAACAGACACATTTTTAAACACTGAATTTTTTAAAACATGCTACTGGGTACTTCACCTTTAAAATATTTTACAAATATCCTCTCTCTTTCATCCTCTTTCTTTCTCTCAAATACATAAAAAGTTCCTGAAAGTAACACTGCACTCTAGAACAACGGTTCTCAAATTTGAGCATGCATCAGAATCACATGGAGAACTCACTAAACCTCCGACTGTGGGGCCTTTCACCCAAAGTTTTTATTCAGTAGATCTGGGGTGCGACCAGAAAGTTGACATTTGTACCAAGTTCTGAGTGATGCTGATGCTGCAGGTACAGGGATCCCACAGGGAGAATCACTAGTCTAGACATGGAAAGAGAAAACGGTCAGGAAGCTAAAATTCCACTGAACATCACTTCCAGCTGTCCAGCCCAGAAATCCAATTCCCTAAGAAAATGTAGGTAGCATCCTGGACATTAATATAGGAAAGTGAGAATTTGAGCAGACCAGCTGCTTGAAATAGTTCCTTTCATTGCTGGTCCTCAAGATACTCAGAATAAAAGTATCAAGAGAAAGAGAGTGAGATTATAGATTAGGGAAGTAAATATGAGAAATTTTAGCCAGTCATCTCTTTAGATACCCACTGGCATCTTGGCTGCTTGCCCATCTTATCTTTTAAACTGCTGTGCCATGGATACTGAAATCAGACAGATTTGGGTTTAGGTCCTGCCTTACTCACTATGTACTTCAGTATGTGTCTTGAGCTCTTCACCCTTACATCTCTCCTATTTTGAAAACAGGAATAACAATAGCACCTATTTACAGTTGTTGCACATATACCATAAATGTTACCTTGTATCATAAATGCCTTATCTCTCAGTTTTCCCGTGAGAATATTCAATGTTAGATCATGGTCCCTATTTGATACAATACTCACTACCTCAACAATATGTACTGAGTGCCTATCATGTCCCTGACACATTTACTGCACAAGTATATTAAAATAATACCCTGTAAAGAAAAATAATTGATATATTATTTTGAGTCTGAAAATTTTGACTTTACATGAGTTGAATTTGAGAAAAATACTTGCCACCAAATTGGTCTAATAGGGAAATTGAAAGGATGAGTTTAGTAATACAAACTTGTTTTGAGAAAAAAGAACATGATAAGCTCTAAAATAAGAAAATGAAGGAAACAAGGGGGAAGAAAATCTGCAAATACCTTGGCCTTACATTATTAGGGCTATATTTTACGCTCTTCTAAAGACCACAAGTCTACTTCTCCCAAAGATCATTATAGTTGTGGGACAAATCAACAGGGAACAAATTTGACCAAAGGTCTCCTATTTACAGTTCACACTGAGGTAGTTTTTTAACTTACCATGTCAGAAACTTAATGATGACTTAATGATGGGACAGTCTTTTTTCTTCCAGTGCTTCCTAGCTCCCTGAGTAAACACTCGTTAACTCACCTTTCTACCAGCTTTTATTTGGCCATCCACATCTATCAGGCCTCCCTTTTCCAAATACACAGTGAAAGCACTAAATTATGGATACAGTTATTTGGCTCAGTTTTCAGAAGGTTAATGGGATATGTACTGAAGTCTTTATTCTCAGTGGTACTTCTGTTCCCTACCCTCAAGTCCCCCACCCCACCCACACCCTCACTCACACACTCCAAGAAGGAAATTAGAACCATAACATTTGAGGCACTGGGAGGAACTTTTAGAGACAATCTAGTTTAGCCCCTAATTTCACCAATGAAGAACTGAGGTTTGTGAATGTCCAGAGCCCAGTGCTCCCAAGGGCAATGAACAGAGATGTGCTTCCCCTATAACTGAAGTCTTTATATTTCTTAATAGGAACTTCTGCAAAGAAGTCAACATTAGGTCTTATGCAGAAAGACCTCTAAATGTCAGCAAAACTTACCTTACAATGCCAAATTACAACAACTGTTGCTGATGGTGAAAATAGTTATCTTTGAAACATCACCAAGTGTCTAACAACCTATGAAGCTTTGAGACTCCAAAACACAGAACTCAGGAGATGAAAGATTTGATTCTCTAATAAAAAGGTCATTACCCCAAACTTAATATATAACCAAATTTTCTAACGATGGTACTTCGGGAATCTACTTGGGCAAAATTTTCCTTTAATTTCCCCTATAGCATCTTGCAAAAACATAGCTCTCCCCAAATTTTTACTGAAATAAAAGTGGAACTTTCAAAAATAGGACCTTTTCTACGTGGAAAAAAAAACATTACTTTGTCTACCTTTACGTTTCAAAATACTAATACATTCACCACTTTGCTGAGGTGTTTTTCTTCCTAAACTGCCTATTTTCTAGTCCTGGGAAGAGCCATCCGTGGTGAGGGTGGGGGGCCTACGACCCGCACAATGCCCATCTCCTCCGTGGCCCCCTGCCTCGTGCCCGCCTAGTCAATGCCCAGTCTGAAGTTCACGCGTGCTTCTCACCTCAGACGTTGGCAAGAAGCAGCAACTCTCGGCCTCTGCCTCGCCCATCGCACCCCGCATGGCCTTCTGGCCACACGCGCCGGGCTAGCTTCCACCTAGGCCCGGCGCCCAGAACCGGGCAGGACCCGGCGCGCACTCAGGGGACGTGTGGCCGCGGGGTCCGTCTCTCTCCCGCTCCCGCCGCTCCCGACCATGCTTCTGACCCATCAATCCAAACCGCAGAGTTGGTACCAGAGGCATGCGGGCGCAGAGGGCAGAGGGCTGTCCGGAGAGGAAGGAGCCTGC
Source organism: Myrmecophaga tridactyla (assembly GCA_004026745.1). Lineage (NCBI taxonomy): Eukaryota > Metazoa > Chordata > Mammalia > Pilosa > Myrmecophagidae > Myrmecophaga > Myrmecophaga tridactyla. The sequence goes on along the minus strand of PVIY010058740.1, from coordinate 8,425 downwards.
AGAGCCAAAGCCGAGCGGGCCCGGCTCCCCGCGTCCCGCCGCGAGGCAAGCAGGGGCTTCACGGAGAACTCCCGCAACGCACCTAGTGCGGCCCGACGGGATGGAAGTTACCGCAATGCCACTGGGCGCACTGTCCTTTCCCTTCGCCTGTCCCGAGCCCCAGGCCTAACGATGCGCACGTTCAACCCCCACACGTCCCCTGCCCTCAAACCCTGGACCTGCCCGGCCCGTGGACCCCGCACCCACTTCAGCGCACGCCTGGGGGCTCGGGAGCTCCGGGCGGAGGCGGAGACGCACGAGAAGCACCCCCGGCAGCTACACCAGCCCCCGCCCCGCCCGACTTGGCGACCTTCCTTACCTAGGTACTGGCGCAGGTCGAGCAGGAAGCGTGGGGGTCCCCCGCCTAGCTGGTAGCAGAGCGAGCCCAGGCAGAAGAGCAGCAGGGCAGCCATACAGAGGCCGTAGTCCCGGAGGGAGAAGCGCGGGCACGGCAGCGGGAAGGCCCGGCGCCTCCAGCCGCCAAGGCCCGGGCCGGAGCCCCCCGGAGGGGCCCCACGGGGCCAGGACCCCGCGCCGCCGCCACCGCCGCCGAGCTGCTGCTGCCTCATCGCCGGCGCCGCCGCCGCCGCGCACCGCCCGCCCGCGCCGGGGAAGGGCCACCATCCGCTCGCGGGGAGCGCGGCAGCCGACGTGGGGGCGCGGGCGGCCGGGGGCCCGGGCTGCGGCTCAGGGGACTTTCCCTGGCATGTCCCCGCCGCCGCGGCCCGAGGGCCGACGTGCCCAGCCCCGGCTTGGGGCGCCGCCCGCCGCCCGCTCACTGCCCGCGCCCCACCCGTCCGCCAGCGCCCGAGTGGACCCCGACTCGGTGCCTGTCGCTCTGGGCGTGTTTTGTCCCGGCTCGGGCTCCTCGAAAAGCGGCGGAGTGGGGCAGGAGGCGGACGCGGGCCTCGCCCCTCCTCCGGGGCTGGGTCTCCCCCTCCCTTCCTCACCACTCCGGCCCACGGCCCGCCTGCCCGCCTCCCCCTTGCCGCGGGGCTTCGGGTTCGTTCGGTGTCACGTTACTGCCTCTGCGGAGAGGGGCGGGGAGGGGGGAGCTTGGCAACAAGGAAGAAAGTTTCTGGGTGTGCTTTCCCTCTTCCCTTGCTCAAGCATCTGGTTCCTGCGCCACCAGCGACCTCTTGGGGCCTGCTGACTTCACGGGCGCGGAGAAGCACGACTTATTTCATTGGCTTTTATTTTATTTTTTTTCTCTTCAGAAACGTTGTTCTCCTTCCATATCCCCTGCGAGCTCTCACAAAAAGGCCAATACAGGATACTTGAATGTAGTGGGTTCGAGACTTTCCTGGACGAAGAGCTAGTAGGGTAAGTTCGGAGAATTCCCGTTCTCGAGCGCGCGCCCTCCTCCGCCACTGCCCCAACACCTGCAAGCGCGTTCCTGGTCCTGTTCGGACCCCAGCAACTCAGGCAGGGGGGCAAAGGGAGGCAGTGGGGTTACGGGCGAACTCAGGCCGTTCCTCCAGCAGAAGCGAAGTTGGGAGAGCCCTCCACCCCTCTCCCGCCTCTCCTCCTGCCCCAGGGGGACCTGAGAGGGAACCTCCTGGCCTGTAAAAGGGGCAGCACCAAGGGACCTGTGAAGCGCGAAAGGGCGAATCTCGTCGCCATCCTTTAAGAACGATTTATTGCTACGTATGCCTGTGTGACTTGCCCCAGGTTGCAGAGGAGTTGGATTGGGAGCCGAACTCAACTGTGTTTGCGTCTCAAGCTCACGCTACTAACAAATTCACGTGTTACCTCTCTTTGCTGATTGGAGCAATGAGTTAATTGGAGATACATCTCCTTTAGCCCCTGCCACCTGGAGAAACTGAAGCCTCCAATACTTGGCACCGCCTCTCTGACTCCCTGCTCACTCCGTGCATTTCCAAAACCTCACAACCCTATAAAGAAAAAATCAGAAGCCACAAAGCTCTATGGTTGTCAGGCTATATTCCTGAAAACCTTTATAAAGCTTGGGTATCTAAAGAATTTTCTATGGAAAATTAGAGAATAGGATCCCTAAGATAAAGAGCGCATCCCCCTATGACGTAAGAATACTATGGCTTACCCATAAGCCACATAGTAAGTATCACTGGTTGGTGATTTGAAACATGAGTGAACAATAAGGACCGTAGATCATGAGCTAGAGAGAGGTATAGAAAATGAGGGGGCTGAGGTCACACACACACACACAAACTCACGGGTGCATACAGAAATTCTGTTTCCCAATGGTAAGTATATTGTGCTAGCCCACTTTCTAAGGGATGAGTAAGCTGCTTTGCAGCCCCAAGAGAAATGAGGTATCTTTGTTTTTTCACAGGAAATCCTCGATAGGGTGTGAATGCATTACTTCATATTTATTCCATGAATCAGAAATTTATTTGGGTTGATATCCACCTTTTAAAAATGCAAATGCACTTGAGAGAATTAAGCCTACCACTCATTCCCCATTAATGTAAATTATTTTAATCAGCACACTGAGTAGCCCAGAGTAGGCCCCCAATTAATAATTTTTGAGTTAACGAAGAGTAACTAGAACATAGAAACAGAGCCAACTTTTTAACGTTTATTTGATCTGGGGGTCTGGAGACAACCTTCAGAGGCCACTATTTGACAAACAGCCCTGTGCCTCAGGCCTGGCCCTGTAATCGAAATGTTCCTTGGATATAAATTAACATGCAAGATCTTCTCTGATGCCTCTCACAGAATGTTTTGAGAAACCTACCCATTCTTTCTCCTAAGGAAAGGAATCAGGAAAAGTGAGGTTAGGACGACAAGATGCAACAGGAAGAGAGGAAGTAAGCATCTGAGAAAATAAGTACACATTGAAAGAAGAGTTTTACGGTGGCTTAACAGGCAGAGTTCTCTACTGCTATGCTGGAGACCTGGGTTTGATTCCCAGTGCCTGCGCATACAAAAAAAAAAAAAAAAAAAAAAAAAACTGAAAAAACCATGAATATGCTATACAGGGGAAAGTCCATCTTAAAAGAAACATGTTATGCCATGAAGTATTTAAAGGGAAAAAAACAGGTCATTTTTTAAAAAGGCTACATTTATGGATTAACTGCCTGACAAAACTCACAGAAGGCAGAGATAGCAAAATACAAATAAATTTCACAAGGAAAAAAATGCTTTGTATTTTCACTCAACAAAAACTTAGATGTTTGAGGGTGCGTAGGTGCTTCAGCGGTAGAATGCTCGCCTTCTATGCAGGAGACCAGGTTCAATTCTCCGACCATGCACCAAAAAAAAAAAAAAAAACTTAGATGTTTGGGTACAACTTTCTTTTTTTGAAGTCCCCATAAGTGTCCCTTCAAATTTTTTCTTTTAATTTAAAGTACTGGTACTTATGAATGATATCTTTATTCAAACCAGTAGATTTATTGAAATCTAGTAATTATAAGAAGTTGTGGACAATTTTTCTTAAGTTTTATTAGTAGTAATTTAATGTTAGATACTTTAATATTAATTTAATGTTTAATAATTTAATGACTTTGTTTGACACCTTGACCTCCATCCAATATCTTGGGCTTCTGCATTCCTTCTCTCTCCAATACTTTTACTTTCTCTCACCTGAGCTACTCACTCTTACCCTCAGTGACTCATTCAACCATGTCATTACTATCTGAATTTCCTCTAAAAGCCTCATTTTCAAGCATTCCCACCTTCTGACCATCACCTTCTCCTCTTCTGCTTAGCTTTTCTGGTGCCCACACTAGAAATTTTTTGGTCTTTGAGAACCCTCAACTTTATTATCACTTGTCTTATGTCCTTACTTCCTTCTTTAACTAGTTTTGATTCCATGACCCTTCATTCTGATCCCTCTCTTGTAAACATCCCTTGATTAATTAAACACAACAGTGCAGCTGGACTGGATTATAAAAAAAACCACACAACATTGTTAACTAACCTCATTTTAAATTATGTCTTCTAGAAGAACTGATTCTTTTATTATTAGGTAGTACTCTCTTTATCACTGATAATCTTCCTTGATCTGAAAAGTGCTTTGTCTGAAATTATTATGGCTACGTCAGTTTTCTTCTGATAAGTGTTAGCATGGTATATCCAATTACTTTTAATCTATTAATCTATTTAATATTTAAACTCGGTTTCTTTATATATATATGTCTGGGACTTTTTTTTTAATTTTTTATTGTGTGGTATAGCATATATACAAAGCAAAGGAATAGTTTTCAAAGCACTCTTCAACAAGTAGTTATAGGACAGATCCCAGGCTTTGTCATAGGCTACCATATATTCGCTCAGATATTTTTCCTTCTAGCTGCTCCAGAATGTAAGAGGCTAAGGCGTAAATGTTTTTATATCATCACAATCAACTTTTTTCCTTCTTTTTTTGTGAAAAATAACATATTTACAAAAAAGTAGTAAATTTCAAAGCACAGCACCACGATTAGCTGTAGAACGTATTTCAGAGTTTGACATAGGTTATAATTCCTCAATTTTAGGTTTTCACTTCTTGCTGGTCCTAGATACTGGGGACTAAAAGAAATATCAATTTAATGATTCAGCATTCATATTCATTTGTTAAACCCTATCTTCACTGTATAACTCCACTATCACCTTTGATCCTTCCATCCGTCTCTTTAGGGGTGTTTGGGCTATGACCATTCTACATTTTTCATATTAGAAGGGTCTGTCACTAATATGGATTAGGGAGATGGAACTATCTGATGTTCTGGAGTGGCTGGGCCCTCTAGGTTTCAGGACTTATCTGGACCAGGGACCCATCTGGAGGTTGTAGGTTTCTGGAAAGTTATTCTAGGGCATGGAACCCCTGTGGAATCTTATATATTGCCCTGGGTGTTCTTTAAGATTGACTGGAATGGTCCTGATTGGGGTTTGGCAGGTTATGATAGTAGCAAGGTCTAACTGAAGCTTATATAAGAGCAACCTCCAGAGTGGTCTCTGACTCTATCTGAGCTCTCTCTGCCACTGATATTTTATTAGTTACACTTCTTTTCCCCCTTTTGATCAGGAAGGAATTGTTGATCACATGGTGCCAGGGCTGGATTCATCCCTGGGAGTCATCTTCCATGTTGCCAGGGAGACTTTCATCCCTGGATGACATGTCCCACGTAAGGGGGAAGGCAATGATTTCACTTGCAGAGTTGGGCTTAGAGAGGCCACATCTGAGCAACAACAGAGGTCCTCCAGAAGTAACTCTTAGGCATGGCTATAGGTAGTCTAAGCTTCTCTGCTACCTACATAAGCTTCACAAGAGTAAGCCTCAGGATCGAGGGTATGGCCTATTGATTTGTGTGTCCCTAAAGTTTGACACAGTATCAGGGGATTCCCTGATGGTAAGGTTTAATAGTTCCATATTCTTTCTCCCATCCCTAATGAGACTTTGCCAATACTTTTTTATTATTTGCTTAATATACTCTAGGATGTATCCAGGCATTTCAATAATCTATATGGGATTAACGGACCTCTTTCTTTTTCTGGGCTCCCTGTGTTTCGGTTGTTCAAATGAACTTTACAGATAGGTTGAGTTGGATTGTGTGCTACAGAAAATTTCAGTTCCAGACCAAGTAAACCTTTTTTCCTTTGGTCTCAAAGAGTATGTGTGGTTCTAAAGTATAGACAAAGTCTTCCTTACCCCTGTGTTCTAAGTTACTTTAACTCCAACCTGATCGGCTTCATTCTTATCTCTAAATATCAGGTTATATATATAAAACAGCCTCTTGAAATCCAGAAATAATAATCGCCACTCCGGACTTAATGTGTCTGCTCTAGAAGTTTACAATCTAGGCTCGTATTTTCTTATAAGCGTTTTCTAAGTGACCATACGATTGTTTTGTTCTTTTGTTCCTGGCTTATTTTGCCTCCCCAAATGTCCCACGTGTTCATTCACTTCGTTGCTTGCCTCATGACTTTCCTCCTTTTTCTAGCAGCACAACCTTCGTTCATAAGTATACACCATCATTTGCCAAATGCTTCTCACTCAGTGCATCCTTCAGCCACCTGCTTTCATCAGACATCATGTATACTGCCTAAAGTCCACAGTCCATCAGCATTCTCAATTTTAGATAATTTCATTGTTCCCAAGAGAAAGAAAACCAATAAACACACCTTCGCCAAATAGGAAATCTAAACCTCTTCTTAACTCTTGTCCCTTCCCCCATTATTTACCTCTGCTGTTGCTGTTGTAGTGCTGATGTTTTCCTTTTGAACATAGCTCATAGCATGCAATCGCAGTTTTCCCCCTGTATCCTGGACTTAAACATTCTTTGTACATGAATCGTATCTTTGAAGTAATTCTTGCAAGAGCTAATTCATATTTCTAGTATTAATCAGTGGGGTACGTAGGACTATACCACCTCTTTCAATCTTCTTCATCTTCAATACGGTAATATTAATTATAAGAGAATCTCCTTCGCTTCTATCTATTCCCTTACATTGGAGCTCAACCTCATTAGCTAACCATTCACCTGTCTCTAGCTTCTATATATCTCTAAGTCCCCTATATTCTGTACTATAAGCCTCTGATCATACCTTTAGTGTATATATTTATACACTTCATAAAAGTGGAATCATACAGTATCTATACTTTTGTGTCTGGCTTATTTCACTCAGCATTATGTCCTCAAGGCTCATGCATCTTGTCATGTGCTTCAGGACATCATTTCGTCTTACTGCTGCATTGTATTCCATCATATGAATATATCACATTTTGTTAATCTGCTCGTCTCTTCATGGGCATTTGGTTTGTTTACATCTTTTGGCAATTGTGAATAATGCTACTATGAACATCAGTGTGCAAATGTCTGTGTCATTGCTTTCAGTTCTTCTGGGTATATACCAAGTAGTGCTATTGCTGGGTCATAGGGCAACTCGATGTTTAGTTTACTAAGGAACCACCAAACAGTTTTCCATAGTGGCAGCACCATTATACATTCCCACCAGCAGTGCATAAGTGTCCCCATTTCTCCATATACTTTCCAACATTTTTAGTTTCCTGTTTATTTAATATCAACGATTCTTATAGGTGTGAGGTGATATCTCATTGTAGTCTTGATCTGTATTTCCCTTATAGCCAATGAAAATGAGCATCTCTTCATGTGCTTTTGAGCCATCTGTATTTTCTCTTCAGAAAAAAATGCCTACTCATATCTTTAGCCCATTTTATAACTGGATTGTTTGTTCTTTTGTTGTTGAGTTGTATGATTTTTTTGTATATACAGGAAATCTGTCTGATACGTGATTTCCAAATATTTTCTCCCATTGAGTTGGCTGCCTCTTCACCTTTTTGACAGTCTTGAGGTACAGAAGCTTTTGATTTTGAGGAGTTCCCATTTATCTATTTTTTCTTTTGTTGCTTGTGCTCTGGGGATAAAGTTTAGGAAGCTACCTCCTATTACTAGGTCTTAAAGATGTTTCCCCACATTTTCTTCTAGAAGCTTCATGGTACTAGTTCTTATATTTAGGTGTTTGATCCACTTTGAGTTAATTTTTGTGTAGGGTGTAAAATAGGAGCCCTCTTTCATTCTTTTGGCTATTGATATCCAGTTCTTCCATGCCCAATTATTGAAAAGACTATTTTCTCCCAGTTCGGAGGATTTGGGGGCCTTGTCAAAAATCAGTTGACCATAGATTTGGTGGTCTGTTTCTGCACTCTTGATTTAAAAAAGGGAATTTAATAAGTTGCTATTTTACAGTTCGGCCTGTAAAGGCTGAGAAAATGTCCCAATTAAAACAAGTCTATAGAAATGTCCAATCAAAGGCTTCCAGGGAAAGATGCCTTGGTTCAAGAAGGCTGATGAAGTTCAGGGTTTCTCTCTCAAGTGAGAAGGCACATGGCAAACATAGTCAGAGTTTCTCTCTCATCTGAAAAGGCATATGGTGAATATGGCATCATCTGCTAGCTTCCTCTCCTGGCTTCCTGTTTCATGAAGCTCCCTGGGAGGCATTTTCCTTCTTCGTCTACAAAGGTCACTGGCTGGCAGACTCTGTTTCTCGTGGCTATGTTATTCTACTCTGCTCTCTGAATCTCCCATATTCTCCAAAATGTTTCTTCTTTTAAAGGATTTCAATAAACTACTCAAGACCCACCCAAATGGGTGGAGACACACCTCCACCTAATCTACCATAAAAACCACTCCTGATTAAATCACATCTCCAGGGAGATGATCTAATTACAGTTTCAAACATACAATACTGAATAGGGATTAGAAGAAATAGCTGCCTCTACAAAATGGGATTAGGATTCAAACGTGGCTTTTCTAGGGGACATATGTCATTTCAAACCAGTACACTTGTTTTTAATATAGGCATTTAGGGCAATAAATTTCCCTCTCAGCACAGCCTTTGCCACATTCAATAAGTTCTGATACATTGTATTCTCATTTTCATACATCTCCAGATAGCTACT
>PVIY010058739.1:0-12341 GCA_004026745.1 Myrmecophaga tridactyla | reverse complement strand
GGGTGGGGGGTTTCGGATCGGGGCTGGGGGTGGGAGTGCGGGAGAGAGGACCCCGGCAGGGCTGAGACAGAGGGAGGGAGCGCAGAAGAGGTACTGGGGGAGGGGATTCCAGGGTGGAGCCAGGGTGGGGCCCCCTGAGTGGACCTGGGGCTTGGGGGATTGGGGCGTTCTCCAGGTGCTGGAGGGTTCCCGCGGGTCTCTGCCGGCCGGGTCCGAGGCCGCGCGTCCCGGGACTACCGGCTGCACCTCCTCTCAGGACGCATCGCAGGGCCGGGCACGGGTAGCCCCGGCTGTGCCCGACTCGATCCGCCCTGGGGGGCCTCCTGGGACGCCGTGGGGGCGCGACCTGAGGGCGAAATGGCTCCAAGGGTCCCGCTTTCTTCACGCCTCCGTGGGGCCCAGCACCTCCCCTTCCCCGAGGCCCGCTGCGCCTCCTCGCCCATGGCTCCGGGTAACGACCCGGACGCTGCCGGACGTGAGGGGCCCCAGCGCAGGGCGAGCGGCCCCGAGGCGACCTGGCTGCAGTGCCGCCCCGGGGGTGGCGCGGGCGTCCACCCCATTCCCACGCTCCCTTAACCCGCTGCAGCTCCGCTCGCTGGCCTGAGCTCGGGTCGCTGCCTTTTAGGGGCTCGGTGTGGCGAAGTCAAAGCACGGTTGGCGCGGCTGCACCGGAGAACGGCAGCGCAGAGACGAGACGGGTCTGGGTGTCGGCTGAGGACCCCCTTCTCCCGCTGGGGCCGGGAGCTGGAGTGCGCAGAGCCCAGTAATTCCCTGGAGAACAAATTGTAGTTGCTGGTGCAAAATATGTGGACTCGGAGGGGATCCTTGGTTGGAATTTAAGGCACTTGAGCTTTGGCTCCTCGGTACTTCCCAGGCAGAAGGCTCCCCTGGGTGAAGGACACCCACCCAGTGGGACGCGGCCGCAATCCCAAGGGCCCAGCCGCCCCATCAGCCCCTCCCAGGTCCCGCCCTTCAATACGGTTCAGCACGCTGGGAGGGTGCGGGCGGCGGTGCGGGTGGCGCTCGGGCTTTGCTTCCCAGTTTCAGGCAGGTCTGAGCTCCTGGGGCACCCGTTCGCCGCCCCTGCCCCAGCCACCCCCACCCCCGGCCTCAGGCTTATGGTCACCTAGCTTGGTAACGGGCCGCCTGACCTAGCAGGGCCGAGGAGGGGCGGGGGCGGGAGCGGGGTGCACGCGGGACACGCACCCGCGCTGGGCGAACGCGCAGCGCCCTTCCCAGCCCCAGGCGGGCTGGCTGCGCGCTGAGCTGATGGTCCCGGCCGCTGCAGCTGAAGCGATCTCGGAGGCATCAGCGCCGCCTAAAAGCCAGAATCCTCCCCCTGCCCGTCTTTTTCGCGTTAGAAGATGTCAGGGGTTAAAATGTTCGCTTTGCCCTTTCCCTTGATCTTGGAGGAAAAGGCGAGAACTGCTGACACCTTTACCGGCCTCGGAACCGCGGCGGCTGCGCGCAGCTCGGGCCCACTCGCTTTGATCCGCCTTATTAATTCCAGCTGCGGTCTATTTGTTTGTCATTTTCCCCTTTTCCTCTGGAATCACTATTTATGGCAGAAAAGGGGGGAAAAAGTGTCCGCTGGTAGAATGGAGGCAGGAAGAGAATTTCTGAGAACCAAGAAGGTGAACGCGAGGGTTTTTCCTTAAAGGTCACCAGATAAGAGTGACTGCAAGTGTTGGGCTGACCACCTCCTTTTAAATCCCTACCCGAAGCATTAGCTAATTACCAGATCAGAGAAATGAGAAAATAAATATCCCTTAAAATAACCGAAGGTAATTATAACCCAGTTGTTGACACTAACGATTAATAATTGATCAGGAGTTACACGCAATAAATTGTCAATTTATCTCCCCACAAAAATGCAAGCGCTTTGTGTGGCTTTGTGTTTCATTTTTTCCCCTCTGGGCATTTCCGTTGAACATCAGCTCTGCTCCTATTTGGGAGGCAGCCCCAAACCTTAAAGGGTATTAAGAATATTAGATATAATTTATGTTCAGCCCTATATAGAACTAAGTGACATTGAAACACCTTTTTGAGAAGACGTTTCCTTATTATCTTGGGGCCAGAATTAAACAAACAAAAAGCATTCTTCCTCTTTCCTTTTACCTGGGATTGCAAAAGAACGGAGGGCATATTTCATAACTCCTTTTTTTTATTACGTTACCAGTACAGATCTTCGAACAATCTTCAGTTTTTATCTTTCTTAGAAGGACAGACTGGCTGTAGGAACAGTAGGTTGCTCACTGAGCTGGGGACAGAGGGGCGCCCAGAGCCGGGAGGGGGGCAGTGATGGGCAGGGCTGCCCCTTTCGGTTTGCAGGAGAATCAGGCCGAGGGCTAAGTCAGACATGAATGTGGGGGCTTCTGGGCCTGAAACTTGGCATTAGAAGTAGCTTCTCTCTCACCCACAGATGGCTGAAATCCAAATGCATATTGTTAAATCCAGTGCCACTGAGTTCCAGCCAAAGAGAGGAAGGCAGGGAGTGCTTTCCTTGTGGACAATAGAAAGTCATTTTCAGCAACTGGCAAATTATTTTTGTCATAGATTACTTCTCCTTATAATAAGCCTTTAAGATATCGGCAGGGATTTGTCACATGCATACAGGTTTGAAATTACATCAAAGGGACACGTCCCCTCTGCGATTTGTAGAAATTCAAATGATGTTAATCGTAATATCCACATCTCACAGTCTGTTGTGCATTGTTCCCAAGATGGCTTCTTGGGCTAACACATTTTTAAAATATTTAAAATGTCACTTTTGTAAAAAGCCATTTTTATAACCCATATTTAATGTGTCTTTATTTTCAATTGGGGGGTTAAAATGAACGTCTTTCCTTGGGACTTTCAAGGCATTGGGAAACTAAAGAAAAGTAGATGCTGGATAATCCCGGAAGAGTGCTACTTGGGGAAAACTTTGTAATAAATCAGCGTGTTCTTTACATTGGAAAGGGGTTGCCCCTTCCTGCACCGATAAATTGGTCTATTTCACCCGGCGCTGGCCGTGGAAGCTAAGGGACATTCACTCCGCAACGTGAAGAGGCAGTGTCCACTTTACTCGAGCCTCTTGGATGCACGTACGCAAGGCTCTTTGGACGCGTCCTGGGGCACGGCGCTCTCGGGTGTCTGCGGCTTAGCCCAGCCCCGGCTCTGCAAATATCTGATAAAGGAACGCGCGGCCCCGAGGCGCGCGGCTACTCGTGGCCATCCCGTCGCCCCCAGAGCGCGCGCCGAGGAGGTGGGGGGTCGGGCGGGCCGGGGAGCGGGGTGGCCCCCCAGCCTCCTCCCGCGCCCCCGCCGCCGCCTCCCGTCAGCTGAAGGTGCATGAAGTTCTTTTCAACTTGCAAAGGCAGTTGCTGAGCAGCTCTGCAGAAACAATCACTCTTTTATTGGGAACAAATGTTGACATTTGGCGGCCGCGGGGCCAGCGCCCCCAGGGCTCTCAGCAGCGCCCGTCCCGCCGGGCCCACCTGAGATGAAAGCGCGAATTCCGATAAACCGGCTGGAGTGGAGCCCCGGGCCGCCGAGGGCAGGGCCTGCGGAGGCCGGAGAACGCGGGCGCCGGGCTGGCGAGAGGGGAGCGCGCCGAGGCCCGCAGCCGCCTCCACCCAGCCGCTCCGTGTCGCCCCAAAACCCCCGGGCGCCCTGCTCGGCTTTACCTCCACACAACTGCAGACGTACAGCTTGGCTGACTACGTAATTTTAAGTAGATTTTAACGCAACAATACCCCCCTTTCAGCCCTCCGACCTATTCATTTCATTCCCCGGGGAAGGCTGGCCGTCTCATTTCTCCCTCCGATGTCCTACTCATCTGTATAGGGAAGCGTCTACAAAACACTCCATTCTCTAAAATGACCACTCTAAATACCTTCATACGCTTAGCGTGCGTAGAAAAGTCAAGTGCTCCAGAAAAAATTCATGTCAAAGGGCAGGATGGATAAATTATGGAAATCTTTGACAATTTGTTGGGCGTGTAAACATCAAAGATGATTCCTTAACCTTCGATAATCCTCTGAGCTGATCTGAGCTTTCACCAACTGAAATGTGCAGAGAACTGGGGTTGTGAGTGCATGTGTGCATGCGAGCGTGTGTGAGGCATGTGAGTGTGTGTATGCAAGGGCAGATGTGCACACGTGTGTAGGGAAAGGGAGCCATGTTCACATGTCCAGTAGAACACTCCCCTGCTCCAAAGGGGACAAGCTGGTATGCAGGCCTCAATTTCTAAACTTAAGCACAAAGATCAATGTTTACATGGATCTCGTACCCCAAAATCGCACACTTCTATAAAAGACGAATTGCCTCAAGTGACGTATCTTCGTTCGGGTGTATGGTCTTTCAGCGTTTATTTAATTTGTCAAATGTTACCTTTCTCACTGAAGTCCTCAAAATACTCAGGTTATAATATTCCCTGCAATGGAGACATTGCTGCCACGTGCATTTAATTCCCTGCTGCTTAATGAAATATTTAATATAAGTAAGCCACTTAAGATCTTCACATTGAAATCTAAAATGCTTCCTGGAGGGAATAAAACATTGTCTCTACAGAAATTCTACGGCAATTTTATGTTTAAAACACAAGCAAACACCCTCCAAGCTTACTTTTCCTTCCCCAGAGCCCTGCGTTTATTTTCTCCCAGACACACTCCACGGAGTGGCAGCCTTCCCATGCTAAAATAGCTCTCCTCTCCACTAGAGAGCTCAGCTCCAAACATTTCCATTTCCATTATGAGGGGAGGCAGGGATGAGAGGAAAATATTTCCCCACCCCCAGACCTGGCTGGAAGTCTGATCTCCAATGCTAATATATTTAAAAACAACACAATGCAGGAGGGTCCCAGCCAGCAGGAAGCTGGGTTTTGCCCCTCAGTCAGCCACAGCACACACACACCCCCAACACACTACCTCTCACTCCTCTTGGGTCTCAAGTATCTAAGATTACTTTCAAATACCCTTTCTAAAGAGACCCCAGCAAGAAGCCACTGATTTCCAAGGCACAAAAAGCCACCGGAGAGAGATCCGTTTGTCAATATCAACTGGCCCAGCAATTTCCCATCCTCAGACACATCAGCCTATCGGAGCTGGCAGATGTTTAGACAAGATTTTATAAATTGTTCAATATCAGCCCATAATGAACCCCAACTGACCATTCCAAAGCAGCTAAAAGCATCCAGGATTTCCCCTGCTGGGATCCAATAACACTCTCATGCTGCAACATTATTAATCACAGAATAAAATAGATGAGCCTCTTGAAAAATAAGTGTATGATTGATTAAAGGGCAATCTAAGAAGCTATTATTCTTGTTTTATAACCGTAAGTTATATTCACTCAATTTATCTTTGGAGAGGAAATAAATGGTTGTTCATTTCTTTTCTGAAATTATATGGATATCCATATAATTTTGCTGAAAATGAAAGTGGCAGGTTTGCTGCTTTTGTGATACTAATCAAAGGGGATGCGTTGCTTGACTATACATTTTTAGACTCGTTCTATAATTAGAGAGTAAGCAATGGAGAGGCCATGGGCTAACATAGCTCAAACTTTCCTTTTCCCCCAGGGGAAGAGTAAGAGCTGCGGGAAAGAAAAGACAGCTCTCCCTCCAGATTTCCCCCTCGTGTTTAACGTGAGTTATATGAAGAGGACAGTTAAACAATCGTTCAATAAATTTTAATAATCGATGCCAATTTGTGTAATTCGGGCTTTAAAAAACACAATTATGTCCATCAGGAATTTATCGGCAGGGTGTAAGCCTCCATTTGTCCTGTTACCACAATTTTACAGTTCAGTTTATGATGAGGGCTAATAAGCCAGCATCAAAAATAAATATTAAATTGACCTGGCCCCAACGCATAGGGGTGTTGGATCGTTTTATTTTGCAGACACTTGTATTTAAACTAGCAAGTAATATGCATGTTCTGAGCAGGAAAGCTTAATTTCCTTGCAATATATTACAGTGTAAATAATCTAGAACCCTATGAATCTCTCTGCTGTGCATCTTTTCCATCTGCCTTTTTTTTTTATGAAAATGAGAAGGGAGAGATTATTTTACACATTTTCATAAAAAGTCCTGAGGTCAGCTCACAGCAAGGGGGGTGGGCAGCTACCACCTCTGCTCCCTCCACCCCAGGAATCACTCTTCTAGGAAAAATGAGCCCTGAATGCCATGTTGTTGTAGACTAGTCTGTTTTTATTTACAATTTAAGATATAAATTAGTAAAGAATTCTTGTTAAACCAACAGAGATTGTATAACCAGCAATGTTCAAATAAAAACCAGGCAGAATTTATTTACAAAAAAGTTTAGATTCCATTGCAATACAACTTGCATAAATTACTAGAAGCTTTATATCATTATAAAAATAAATATCAAATTTGTTTCCACTTCTTAAGTACTTGAGTTCTTCAATCACATTTTATTATTTCTACTGTGTACATCTTTTACAAATAAATTTTACAGTAAGTCCTAGCACACCTATAGAATATATACCGTGGCAATGAAGTGACCAATTCAAGATATCCTGAGGAAAAAAAAAAAGGTTGTTTTCAAAAGTCACACATACATCGGGGAAGCTAAACTATTGCCAACAGATTCACATATGTCCAGCCAAAGTCTGTTCTAATCATTGGAGTCTGTGGGTTGACAGCCCTCTGTGAAGTCTTCCTTTTCCCAGTGGCACACGACACGGTCCGGATTTAGAGATCGTTTTATATATCTCGATAGATAGATAGATATCTGTATATTTATTAGCTTGGGAAGAGAAGATGACGGCCTGCCGACTTTTTTTCAAAGCAATTGTGACACCTACCTGTGGACCAAGGGAAAAACCAAATCATCCCAAATCCTTCTTTTCCATATCCCACCGTCACCTTTATCAAAAGGAATCCATCGGAAATGGTGCTGCCTCTTTCCTAACTTCAAGATCTGGGATTCCTCATTTTGCCCAGTGGTAAAATCACATATTTTTTGAGATGCCGCCTTGAGCAGGCCCAGGGCAGGGTCCTGGCTACCCGTCTGCTCCCACAGGGCCGGCCGGGGAAAGACCAGGCAGCCATCCTCTATACCGGATGCGGACAGGAGCCCTAGCTGATCAAAACAGGTGCCTATGGAGTGTCTAGCCAGTAAAAAATGGTTCCAAATTACACAGGGTGCCCAGATTTCTCTCAGTTATTTTTTTTTCCCAAGAAAAAGCAACAGCAGCAGCGGAATACATAATTTCAGTTCAGGGGTGGGATCGTTTAAAACCTAACTCGCGAGAAAAAGGATTCCATGAAACAGGACGGATTCTCTCGCCCCATAAAAAATTGAAAAAGGCCAAAAAATGTTGCAGTGCTCTGTCCTCCCACCCGGGACAAGGAGAAAGAGCTGCGGGAAGCGAGTTCACAGCACCCTTAGTCCTAAGGCTCCCGGGGCCCGCGGCCCACACCAAGGTGTCCACTTACTTGCGTGACTGCACCGCCCCCCTAGAGGTAGGGCTGGACGCCCCCGCCGCCGGCGTGGCCCTCGCTGGCATCTGTCAGGGGAGGGGCAGTTAGTCAGCAGCCCGCCCTGAGCACCCCCGGCCCTCACACTCTGGCCCCAGGAGAAGAGCCTGGGAAAGCCGACTTTATCCATCCCCGCCTGGCGACAGATTCCCTCCTGTGTCACGGCTCCATCTTCTCTCCCCCTTGAACTCCGTTTGCAGGCGCCCTGGGCTCACACCCCAGGAGGCCCAGAGGCCACCCGGAGGAGGCGAGTGGAAGGGAGAGGGCTGGCATTTACCGTCCTGAGCGGGGAATGCCTCGGAGACCAACCTGAGGGTGCTGCTCCCTGCCAGCTCAAGGAATTCAGCCGAGAGTCCACTTAACCGACAAAACACACAGAAGCTTAAACCCGGTCAGCAGGGCTACAAGTTGTCATTGGCATTTGGGGGCCGTTTGCGTTTGTTAAAACTAAAAGCCAGTTGTGCCGATGGGATAATCGCTGTCATAATTCTAAATCAGGGTGGATATCAGGGGTTGATGCCGGCTTAGCGCACAGACCAGGCGCAGGCCCTCTTCCCCGGCTGCGGCCTCACCCCCTCTCCCGACCCTGCGAGGACAGCACCCCCCGGAGCGCCCTTTGCTCCTTCCGCTGGCCCGGCTCCCTCCCACCCCACGAATCGCGCCGCCCGCTGCCCCGGGGACCCCGCGGCCTACCTTTCTTGGGCTCGTAACCGCCGCCCGCGGGCCGGTAGCGGGGCTCCAGCGGATGCGCGCCGGTCTTGCCCGCGTCGCTCCCGGCTTTGGGAGCCACGTGCGGGGTCTCGCCGGGGCCCGCGGCCGCCGCGTTGTAGCGCAGGAGGCTCTGGCCCTGCAGCGCCGCGTTCAAGTTCCCGTAGTTTGTGTAGCTGCCGTAGAAGGGCGACGTGTAGTAGAGGTGGCGGCCCAGCAGCGGCGCCGCGGCGTAGGGTGAGCCTCCCGGCGGCGCCCCGGACGAGGTGGGCGCCGCGGCCGCCGGCAGCCCGGGCGGCGCGCAGCTCGGGCCCAGGCTCGGCTGCTTGAGGTCCGACGTGGCGATCTCGGCCAGCGACCACAGCTTGGGCTTGCCGGCGGGGGGCGGCGCGCCCGGCGACGTCCGGCTGCCCAGGGGCGCTTTGCCGCCGCGGGGCGCGGGCTCGGGCGGAGGGCTCAGCAGCGGCGCCTCCACGCCGGTCAGCGGCGACGAGGTCACAGGCTTGGGTGGCGCCGGGTCCCGCTCGGCCCCTGGGTCCCCGTCCTCGCCGTCCTCTAGCTCGTCGTACCCGTCCTTGCACTCCGAGCCCGACTCGCACAGCGGGTCTCCGGCGCGGCCCGGCAGCTTCTCCCCGTCCGACTCGGCTGAGCACGAGTGATCCGTCAGCGAGTCGACGTGCAGGCTGATCCCTGCGGGGGACGCGGGCCCGGTCGGTGACACGCGGGGACGACGCGGGCCCCCAGGGACACGCCCTCCGCCAACTGCCTGCGTCCCCAACCCAGCCACGCTTTGGGGTGACCCCGCCCTCCCTGCGCAGCACCCCGAAGAGACGGTGGGCTCCGCTCCGCGCCTCGCCGTCCCCGCCGGCCCGCTCACCTTCGTCCTCGGCGGAGGTCTCCTCCCGCGCCTTGTCGGGGCGGTCCTCCTTGCCCCCCGCCGCAGCGTCGCTCTCGTCCTCATCCTCATCCTCGCTTTTGTTCCGCGGCGCCCACGTCATCTTGTTCTCCTTCTTGAGGCGGCGGCGGGCGTTGGCGAACCAGGTGGAGACCTGCGTGAGTGTCATCTTGGTGATGATGGCCAGCATGATCTTCTCGCCCTTGGTGGGGTAGGGGTTCTTGCGGTGCTCCTGCAGCCAGGCCTTCAGCGTGGCCGTGGCGTCCCGCGTGGCGTTCTTACGGTACGCGGGGTCGTTGAGCTGGTATGGGTAGGCCGCGCTGCCGTACGGGTGGTAGCTGAGGGCGCCCGTCACGCCGGTTGTGTGCGCGTCGTAAGGCGCGCCCTGGAAGCGACAACAGTTTGGTGAGCGGTGCCCGGGCCAGCCCGGATCCCGAGGCCACCTCACGCCCGCCCGCCGCCGCCTTCACCACGCCGGCACGCGGGTGCCGGAGCAGCTCTCCCCGCAGCCCGACGAACGCCGCGGCTAATTGAGGGCCCGCTGTCCGTGGGGAAAGTGCTTTAATTGCATTCTTGAATTTCTGGCCCATTTATTTTCATAAAATAACATATCATTCCCTCTCCTCCCCCTGCAAATCCCTAAGCCGCGCGTGCAGAAGAACACGCGCGCCCACTCGGGCCTACAGGTAGTTTCTTGATATCTAAATTTCCGTGGCTGCTTCAAGTGCTGCTGCTCCCGACGCCCCCTGACCCGTCCTTATATGGGTAAAAAGCCACCCCCGAACCCCAGCGCTGCTGTTCAGGGCTCTAAACTCCACAAATCCAATTTGCAACTCCGAAGCCCGGCAGCGCTTCCAGTTCTTCAAATGCGCGATACTCAGCATTTTAAATCCGTCTTTAACGTTTGAATTCGAGACACTGGCAGCTTCGCCCAGGCCCCAGCTCCTGAGCCGTGGCCCTGGAACCCCACCGCGGGCGGGCAGCGGCGGCAGCGCCCCGAATGGCCTCAATCGCACGAATAGCCTTCGCCCCTGCCCGGGCCAGCGCCGACCTCGGGGCGAGGGACCTCGGAGTCGCTGAGCAGGCGACACGCCCGCGGACACGCTTCAGGAAAGTCAGGCCTGCGGTAAAGATTGCCGCTGAGCCCGGGAGTCGCTCCGCACCCTACTTGAAGCCGGGTGCCACGCTGCCCCCCAAGCCCCGAAAATCATTTTAACGGCCCGCGGCCGTCCGGGAGGACGCCTCTCCCGGCTGCAGCGCGGGAACCACGGCGACAACGCAGGGCCGCCCCCAGCCCGGCCGAGTGGCGCTTTCCCGGCTCTTTGGGCGCAGCGGCCCGAAGCCGAGGGGCAGCGGCGCGGGGCGCGGGCTCAGGCGTTCCCGGCCTCCCGCGCTGCCTCCCGCGGCCCCCCGCCCGCCCGCCCGCCTGCGGTTACCATGTAGGACGGGAAGCCGGCGGCGGCGGCGGCGTCGGCCGAGTACTGCAGCGGACCGCCGAAACCCGTGGCCGCCTGCGCGGTGAAGGCCGCCGAGCCGGGGTACGGGCTGAAGGCCGAGCCGGACGCCGAGCGCGCGAGCTCCTCGCTGCGCGGGGCCGCCAGCGCCGACGCGCCGTACGCGGGGCACGAGTAGAGCGCCAGCGAGCCGGGCGCCTGGTACAGGTAGCCCTGCGGGTAGGACATGGTGGCGCGGGGCGCGGGCCCGCGTCACGCCGAGCAGCGGGCAGGGCGCGCGGCGCCCCCCATCCACGGGCGGCCGGGGTGCGCTCGAGCCCGGGCGGCCCGCGCGGGCCCAGGGAGCGGCGGGGCGGCGGGGCGGCGGCGGCGCGGAGCCGGTGGGCGCAGCCGCGCGCCAGGCCGGCGGTCGGGGTTTGGGGGAGTCTGGAGTCGGGAGTGAGGAGTTGAGGAAGGAGCGCTCGAGTTTCCGAGGGACATTGGAACGCGCAGCTGTCCGTCATGCGCTCATCTGCATATTCGGGCGCCCGCCCCCTCCCCGGCCCCGCCCGCTCCGCCTGCTCCAGCCACCAGGCCGCGGCCGGGGGAGGGGGAGGGAGGCCGGGTGGGGGGTTGCGGAGGAGAGGGAGGCGGGAGGGTGGGAGGGACGCGGCGGCTTTTGTGGCGCAGCCGCCGCTCGCTCAGCTCCAGCGCGCGGCCCGGTCGCCTGGCCCGGCAGAGCTGCGCGCCCCCCGAGCCTCCCCCCACCAACTCCCGCGGTCTCCCAGCCACCTCCCGCCGCCTCCCCCACCTCGCCCCGGCCACTCCCTTGCTCCAGGCCTTCCCCGCGGCCACTCCCCCGCTCCCCAGCCAGTGGCTCAGCCCGCCCCAGCCGGGGAGAGGCGGCCCGCAGCCCGCCGGGCCGGGTCCACTTGGGGGACTTTAGGCCCCTGCCACCCGCCTCCACCCGGCCCGGGTGACTGCGCGCTGGACCGCAGCGCCTGGGCCGGGAGCCGCGGAGCTGGGGTGGCAGGAGGGCGGCCCCGCAGTCCCGGTCCGCCGTCCTCGGCCTGCTCTGCCTCGAGGCCCGGAGGCTCCCGGCGTGACTCCGCGCCCTGTCGCCTGCCTGGCCGCCCCACGCCACCAAGCGTGTCCGCGCGCGACGCGCTTCCTGGGCGCTTTCTCTGCGAACTGCGGCCAGCGCCCTGAGGTGAGCTTCTGTCCGAGTGGGTCCGCGGCAGGACTCCGCGCTGCTGGGAACGTCTCACCCGCCGCCACGGCTTCGCGCAGGAGGACGCCCCCCTCCCCAGAGGTTATTGTCTTTTATTTTTCTGTTGCGTCCGTGTGAACAAAACACTCGGGGAATGACTGTCACCCGACAGACCGTCCCTGGCTTTCCGCGAACCCAGGAGAAGGTGACGGGCAGGTGGCGCGGCCGCAGCAGGCAGCACAGGTAGCTCAGGTAACTTGCGGCGCCGAGGCGCCTCGCCTGGCCCGGGCCGCGGGTCAGGGACCCCCCACTTTCCCTCCCCGTCTTCCTTCCACCCCACTCCTGCCCCCTGGGCTGGCGCAAGAGGGCGCCTGGTGCCCAGGCCCCAGGGGTCACCGTTATGGGGCGTTCAGCGTGTCCGCAGGGGTTCTGGCGTGTGCGGGCTGAGCCGGGGCTGGCCACCCTACAGGTGCCTCATCCTTGGAGGCCGTCTCGGGTGGAGACCTGGAAGCGGGAAAGCTCCGCGGGGAGCTCGGACTGGCGGGCGAGCCGCGAGGCGGGAGCTCGGGGCTGAAGCTCTCCTCCCCTCCCCCCTCCCCTCCTTCCCTT
>PVIY010058738.1:0-12341 GCA_004026745.1 Myrmecophaga tridactyla | reverse complement strand
TAGGCCTGATCAAGCTTGTAAAAATATGGTTGGGTAGCAGAGTACTTTGTAAAAATTTTCAGTATGAGTGCCGTAACAAGGTCGACACTCCAGTTAAGCCATATAGGCTACCCAGTTCCACTCTAGCATTAGAGTGGAATTAGTGTGTGACTCAATTCATACACTAATTTTTTTCTACCTTGTCCTTCAAGTTTTGACTTTGACATGCATTCTTCTAGACCATTCATTCCTAGGGATCTCTTCTAGGGTTCCTATCCCCTTCTCAAGACATCAGCTGACAGCTTCAAAATTCCTATTTCTTTATTATGTAGACAAATTTTTATCTATATCTTTGTCTAAATCTCTACCATACTGAATACATCCAAAGAGTATTAACTTCCTTAACTAGACAGATCCCTTAAGGTATTTTCTGCAAACAAAAATATGACTTTTTCTTAAAAGATATTCTCAAATCTCAAGGCTACTTATTTAAAAAATAGCCAACTTTTAAAATAATTTCTTCCTTTCTTTCACAGATTTCTTACAAATGGGATTCAGATGTTAAACAACACTTTTTAAAAGAAATCCTTTTTCATCTCTCTGATTATTTACTTGGACTAATTTTCTAGGAGTGAACTTACTGTGTCAAAGGGAATAAATATTTTTAAGGTTTTTGATATATACTGCTAACATTCCTTCCAAAGAAGCAGTATCAAAATAATCTAAATATATTTTTAGCACCTTTATCTTTTGTTCAAGATAAAGTCCAGTCATTCCTGACAAATATATACCCCTCTGGAGGTTGGACAGGGTCACTGAAATCCCCTGTACAATATAGCTCTTATTTGTTTTTCAATTTGATTTCTCACTACTCCTCGACCCAATCCTTTAGTTCCACTGAGTGATGAACTTATTGTTCCAAGAACATGCCATGATCACTCATTTTGCTTTGTTCATATCAATATTTGGAATGCCACCTCAAACCCTCTTTTTTTTTTTTCAGCTTTTTTCAGTTCAATCCATGCTTATCTTAGTCCATACCATGATTTAGCCCCATTTCAGCTGCTGCATATACAGCTGTTTATAGGGTGGTCTTTATGGACTGCTGCTGCAAGATGGGGCACAGGGAACAGGGGACATGTCTACTCTGCAGAATGAAAGGGATTAGTTTAGATAATAAAACTAAGAATTTCTAACATTTGAAATAATTGAGAGCTGGCTGTATATGAAATAAAATTATGTAGTTACAGTTTTTAAATTTCTGCTTCTTATCAGATCTTTCAGGGTTGTTGAAGCATGGCAACATGACTTCATTATATGGCCCTCATGACTAGACTAGTTTTATTTTTTTGCTCAAGTTAGAATACTACTGCCCAAAACTAGTATCTCTGACAAATTAATTATGGTATTAATAATTTATTTAGCTACATTTAAATTTTTACCTATCTTTTCCTCTTCTCTATGGAAAAATCCATATATATAATAACTATTTCTAAGATAGATACAAGTTTAACCTCACTTGTGCACAAGGAATGAAAAGCCTAATTAATAAGTACATGCATGATACAAAGAATGATATAATTAAAATGAAGAAAAGCTGAATTTCAGTCCTAATGTTTCATCATTTTTACCTAAAAAAATAAAAACTCACGTACGTTCCACTTGCTCAAACATTACTGAAAAGAGGAAGTCTCTTGGTGTCATATAATATTCTCCTTCATGTTCCAATGATGAAAACTGCAGGAAGCGCTGTTTTCGAAGACACAGTTTCCCTACTGTCTCCCCAGAGTCAACATTTTTCTAAAAGAAAAGGAATAACAGTTTAAGATTTTTTCAGTATTATTTCCAAAGTCAGCCACTACAATAATAACTTTTAAGGTGTATTTTAGCCTTTAAGTCTAACAACTCCATACATTTTAAATCATTCATGTAACAAATATTTACTGAGTGCCTGCCATGCTACCAAGCACTGCTTTAGGCAAGGAAAAAGACTGCCCTAAGAGAACTTATATCCCAGAAAGGGAAAATGACAATTAGCGAATAAATGTACAAACAATGTCAGATAGTCAGAAGTGCCATGGAGAAATAGGAAACAGGATCAGACAGTGATACGGGATACTATTTTAGACAGGATAATCAGGGAAGTCTTTCTGAAGAGGTAACACTAAAGAGACTAAATGAGGTGGACCTAGGGAGCCAGGGGGTTCTCTGGAGGAAAAGCACTTTAATCAAAAGGTAAAGCAAGAACAGACCATGAGGTGATAAGCTTGGTGTGTCAAGCAAGGAAGGCCATTGTTACCAGAGTGATTAGGTAAGGAGCATTTGGGAGAAGATAAGATCAGAGAAAGAGGCAAGCAACAGGTCACAAAAGGTTGCAGTTTCCTAAACAAAAAATATATCTGATAAACAGCTCTGCTTTCAGAAAAATAAGTGAGAGAATCATGGGTGGAAAGTGCTAAAAGACCAGGAATGGGTTAAATATTGTTAATGTAGGAGACTGCATCTCCTGCAATGGGACCTAGATAGTAACCTAACTGCTGACAGAGACAATGCTGAAAGGTGTATGGTTAACTTTTCATTGAGCACTTACTATGTGGTAGGCACTGTACTGAGTAAGCACTTTACAAAGCTTATTTTGATAATCTTCACAATAACTCTGGCTCAAAGTGCGCTACCTCTTAATACTCCACTAATCTCTACATGACTGGGCATTATGCTACAAGGAGACTGGAGAAAGATGACACACCAGTTTAATGTGGATACCTCTGTCAACAAAGAAATCGCCACAAAAGAATGTATTATCTGTGAAATCCAACAGCATTTGGATGGCTTTCCTAAGGCACTTCTCTAACTTTGGACCATGACATCCCTCCTAGACACATCACCTGCATTTCACACTTAGTACTGATCTATTTACCCTGATACACAGGTGATGCTCAGTGAGTACTGACTCGAACTGAAATGGGGGGAAATGTGAATTCCAGTTGCTTAAACTCTTACAGATTCAAAGCAGTCAACAGCTCCTTTTTTTGGCTGACCTCAGTTCTCTGCCTCATACTAATTTTCTCTCCTCGGTTAGACTATAGTTTCCATGAGCAGTTAGTTTTGTACCTCTTTTGAATTCGGTACAGTACCTAGCAGAATGCTGGACATACAAAGAATACTAAAGAACAGTGCAATGACCTATATCTCTATATTTCCTAGAACTTGTCTATCCATGTCTTTCCTTTTCCTTCCCCTTAAATTATTACCATAAAATAACTCCAAATGACCTATTTTAATGTCATGAGTCCACACTCTTATCCTAGTAATCAGGAAATTGAATTTTATTAATACTGCCTGAATGTTTTAATTCACGAGGCAGATATTTATATGCATATACACACATATATGTAGAGATCAGTATCATATTGGTAACAGATATAATATCAGTAACAGATATTTTATTTAACAAATCATTATTGAAAATCCTACTTGGTAGGAAAGCAGCGGTAAATAAGACAATCCACTAGTTCCTACCAGAATGTAATAAATACTGTGCTGGTGAATTTACAGAAAGTATATGCATGGGGAAAGGGGGGAAGATGGTGAGCAAGAGTATTCCAAGTCCTAGAGGTGAGAGATAAATCAGTATATTACAAGAACTGAACATGGGCATATATATTAGTAATGTAGATAATTTTTATATTATACAATGTTAAAATATAATCTATTAAGAGATTAACAACATTAGTAGCCAAAAAGTAAAAGCATAAACCTCTCACTCTTTCAGCAAGACATGAAAACTAATTTCAAAGAAATTCTGTTTTTTTCTTCTAGGAGGTTTAGACCCTAAAAATTTCTCTCTCATGGTTTCCATTTTCAATATGCCTGTTATATGTCTATAATTCACATAAGCTCAATATTTCTAAAGAGTCTGCAGAAATGTCAATTATACAGGAAGTACTACTTTATCGAATTGGTTGCTTGACTGGGTTGTTTGCTATTCCTTTCCAGTGAACAGGAAAAGGTAGAGAATCTGAAACCGGTGCTCCCTCTCTTAAGTCAATGTTTGAGTTTGAAGCTGTCACAATGACTTGAAGACCATGAATTTAGAGATTACTTACACAGAAATGACCACTAAATTTGTCCTATCAGTAGATGTCATGGTACAGTACCTTGCAACAACTCTTCCACCAATAGCATCCCAATACAACCTGTAATTTTAATTCCATTGTATATATAAATTTATTCCACTATCCCAAAACCTTTTGACTCCCATTTGCCAGCACAGTCTCTCATTTTCCTAATCCTCTCTACTACCTCTTCAACTTTGCCTATTAAGTACACAACTATTACTTAGAAGTCATCACCGTTGTAGATTCTAATCCTATCATTTCCCTTATGGAATATATAGTAGAAGCCCAAGTCACCATCTCTTTTTAGCTTCATTTCAACCCACGTTCCCTCTCTAAGGTAAATACTTAATTGAGCACCTATAAATTTGAGGACACTAGGAAGAGACAGAACACATATGAATTGAGGGGTCAAGAGCACATTAGTACAAACAACAATAGCTAATATTTATTAAGCATGTATATATTCCAGGCAGGGTGCTAACAGCTTTACAAACATATTCTCACTCAATCCTTACAATGACCCTAAATAGGTGAACACCATTTTTATCATCCTCATTTTACAAACGAGGAAGCCTGGTCTTGTTCAGGTTAATCAGCTTGCCTAGATTAACAAGGCAAGTAAGTGATAGCACAGGTAGTACAACAGAACCCCCAGTCTCTACGGTTATCCTAAACTAGCTCCTGTAAGAATGATACAAATTAGAAAATAGACAATGCTGTGAACGTAATGATAGTTGGAGATGTTTTCATGGATTTAAATTAGGCTCCAGAGAATAAATAGTAAAGAACAGACCTGGAATTTTAGCCATGTTTTAGGTTCTGAGCTAAATGTCCATTTCCTAAATGATATGTATTACTTCGCTAGTTCAATCAAATGTAGAGTAAGTAGGATGGTCTGAGTATGTTTTTTTTTCCCCATCACATAGTTGTATATTTACCACCATGATCATTTTTAGAACATGTGCATCACTCCAGAAAAAGAAAATAGGAAAAACTCATATATCCCATATCCTTCACCCCTCCCTCTCCTTGATCACTCCTATTTCAATCTACCCATTTTTTTTTACCCCTTATTCCTGCCCCCCCTCCATTATTTATTTTTCCTTATCTTTTTACTCATTTGTCCATACCCTGGATAAAAGAAGCATCAGACACAAAGTTTCCACAACCACCTAGTCACATGTAAAAGCTATATAGTTATATAACCGTCTTCAAGGATCAAGGCTCCTGGAATACAGTTCAACAGTTTCAAGTACTTCCCTCTAGCCACTCCAATGCACTATAAACTAAAAAGGGAAATCTACATAATGCATAAGAATAATCTCCAGGAAAACCTCTCGACTGTCTTTGAAATCTCTCAGTCACTGAAACTTTTTTGGTCTCATTTCTCTCTATACCCTTTTGGTCAAGAAGACTTTCTCAATCCCATGATGCCGGGCCCCAGCTAATCCCTGAGAGTCATGTCTCATGCTGCCAGGGATATTTACACCCCTGGGAGTCATGTCCCATGTAGGGGGGAAGGCAGTGAGTTCATCTGCTGAGTTGGCTAAAGAGAGAGGCCACATCTAAGCAACAAAAGAGGTTCTCTAGTGATTCTTAGGCACAGTTATAAATAGGCTCAGCTTCTTCTTTGCAGGAGTAAGTTTCATAGGGTTGAACCCCAAGATCAAGGGCTCAGCCTATTGAATTGGTTGTCTCCACTGCTTGCAAGCACATTAGGAATTCCCCAGATGGGGAAATTTAATTTTTCCTTCTGTCTCCCCAGTCCCCCAAGAGGACTTTGCAAATACTTTTTTATTCTCTGCCTATATTACTCTAGGATATATTGAGGTATCCTGGACAAACCAACAAGATCCCAGGCCCCATTCAAGAATCCTGTTAATTAACAGTATTCAAATAAACTGACCATACAAATTAAATTATATAACGTGCTACCTAAAATATAAATTTTGTGCCAAATATCTCTTCCTTTGGTCTCACATAGAAGTTGAAGTTCTAAAATATGGACCACATACTCCTTTACCCTATATTCTGATTTGCCTTAGTTCTAACCAGATCAGCTTTACTCATATCTCTAGTTGAAGTCTGATCACTTTTTCAACTTTTTAAACAGCTGCTGTATGGGGTAATGCTAACTTTCATAGTTTTAGTGCACTAACTCTGAGTTTCAGGTATCACATAAATATCCAAAGTTTCAGGGAATGACCAGGTTATATACAAATAGTTCAGTATCTCAGAATTTGGAAATAACTGTTACAACTCCAGAATAGATGTGACTGCTATAAAGGCTTACAATCTAGGACCCTTTACAATAGGCCTCAACCTGAGAATGCATACTTTCAACTTCAATTATTCGAGTTTGTATATTATAGTTAGTCCATGTGAGTCAGACATGATAATATCTTTTAGTTTCTGACATTTCATTCAACATACTGTCCTTAAGTTTCATTCATGTAGTTGCGTGCTTCACAACTTCAATCCTTCTTGCAGCCAGCCACCTGAGATTGTTTCTTTGCCATAAGAAATTTATGGAGAGGAAAATAAAGGATGTCTTGAAATTGCCATAATCTCCTAATCCAAGTTGATAAATCAACATATCAGTTTAATTTTGTTCATCTTTATCATACAGTAAAATTAAATTTTAAAAGTACATTTTAGGGGTGGGCCATGGTGGCTCAGCAGGCAGAGTTCTTGCCTGCCATGTCGGAGACCTGGGTTTGATTTCTGGTGCCTGCCCATTCAAAGAAAAAAAAAAAGTACACTTTAAAGGACCAGTAGTATAATCAGTATGTAGATATATCTACGCTTATTTCATATAATTAGTATGTTAAATTTGCCATTTTTAAATCTTTTTCCTATATGTAAAGTTTATTCTTTTTTAAATTAAAATTTTTTTTTTTAAAACATAACATACAACATGGATGGACCTTAAGGACATTATGCTGAGTGAAATTAGCCAGAAACAAAAGGACAAATACTGTATGGTCTCACTGATATGAACTAACAATAATAAATGAATTTGGGTAATTTCATTTAAGAACAGAGGTCATCATGAGATAGAAATAGGGTAGATACTGGGTAATTGGAACTAAAGGGATACAGATTGTACAATGGGACTGATTGTAAAAATTCAGAAATAGATAGCACAATACCACCTAACTGTAATACAATAATCTTAGAACACTGAATGAAGCTGAATGTGAGAATGATAGAGGGAGGAGGCCTGGGGGCAAAAATGAAATTAGAAGGAAAGACAGACGATAAAGACTGAGATGGTATAATCTAGGAATGCCTAGAGTGTATACTGATAGTGACTAAATGCACAAATTTAAAGTGTTTTGCATGAGGAAGAACAAAGGAATGAGTATAATGCAGGGTGTTGAAACAGATGGTAATTAATATTTTAAAACTTTAATTTATATGCGAGACTAAAGAAAAAAAGTTTATTTGGTACAAAATTTATATTTTGACTAGTGCACTTCCTAATATAACTTATATGGACAGCTTAATTGAACATCATAAGTACATGGAACCTTGAGTAGGGCATAAGATTTTGTAGGTTTGTCCAGAGTGATGCCTTGATAAATCCCAGAAGGATTTGAACAGTGAATAAAAAAGTATTCACAAAGTCCCCTTGGGGGAACGGAGAGAATGGGGGAAAATTCAACTTCCCCAAGTGGAGAATTCTTGATATTCTCAAAAGCAGTGGGGACAACCAAAGCAACAGGCTGAGCCCCCAATCTTGGGGTTTGTTCATATGAAACTTAATCTTGAAAAGAAGGATAGGCTAAGCCCACTTAAAATTAGGCCTAAGAGTCACCTCCAAGAGAACCTCTTTCATTGCTCAGATGTGGCCTCTCTTTCTCTCTCAGCCAAAATGACAAGAAAACTCACTGCCCGCCCTCTCTCTATGTGGGACATGACTCCCAGGGGTATGGACCTTCTTGGCAATGTGGGACAGAAATCCTAAAATGAGCTGGGACTCAGCACCAAGGGATTGAGAAAACTTTCTTGACCAAAAGAGGGAAGAGAGAAATGAGACAAAATGAAGTGTCAATGGCTAAGAGATTCCAAACAGAGTCGAGAGGTTATCCTGGAGGTTATTCTTATGTATTAAATAGATATCACCTTTTTAGTTAAGGCATTAACAGAGAGGCTGGAGGGAACTGCCTGAAAATGCAGAGCTGTGTTCCAGTAGCCATGTTTCTTGAAGATGATTGTATAATGATATAGCTTTCACAATGTGACTGTGTGATTGTGAAAACCTTGTGTCTGATGCTTCTTTTATTTACCTTATGGACAGATGAGTAAAACATATGGATTAAAAATAAATAAATAATAGGGGGAACAAATGTTAAAATAAATTTAGTAGATTGAAATGCTAGTGATTAATGAAAGGGAGGGGTAACGGGTATGGTATGTATGAACTTTTTTGTTTTCTTTTTATTTCTTTTTCTGAATTGATGCAAATGTTCTAAGAAATAATCATGATGATGAATATACAAGTAGGTGATAAAAAAAGAATGTTCATATTGTAATGTTGATTGGTTTTATTAATAAAAATTTAAAAAATTATTAAAAAAAGAAGACATTAAAAAAAATACAAAAACGAACGTTCTTACCATATGATCATTCCATTCTTGGTATACAATCAATAACTTACAATATTATCACATAGTTGTATATTCAACATCATGATCAATTCTTAAAACATCTGCATCAATTCAGAAAAAGAAATAAAAAAAAAAAACTCATAAATACCATACTCCTTATCCCTCCCTCTCATTGATTGTTAGTATTTCCATCTACCCGATATATTTTAGCCTTTGTTTTGTAAGGTTTATTCTTGCTTTACTTCGTTTTTATAACTATTTGATCACATCTCAGACTTATTTAATGCTTTCAATGTCAAGAATGCAATCATAACCATGATATTGGTCCTAAAAGGAACAAATATGCCTTATTATATCATTTCCAAGAATACACTGAAAGCAAAAGCTAATCGTCTTTTCTTTTCTCTAGTTTTCCAACCAGATGGGTAAACTCTTGAAGGGACAAATTTCATCTTTATTTTACTATACTGTGCCCGCCTGGTGCCTTGCAATAGGAATATAATTGATATTTATAACCTAGAAATTTAAGGGACTTAGAGATCATATAGTCCAATAGTTCTGTCCAAGAGACTAGAGGTCAGGGACTTTTAAGTCCCATACCATGCTTGGTTAACTAGTTTGCTTGTTAACTTCTAATAAACAACATGGACAAGTGGCTAGTGTTCAAATGATACT
Organism: Myrmecophaga tridactyla; assembly: GCA_004026745.1. Classification (NCBI taxonomy): domain Eukaryota; kingdom Metazoa; phylum Chordata; class Mammalia; order Pilosa; family Myrmecophagidae; genus Myrmecophaga; species Myrmecophaga tridactyla. Next base: position 2,956 of record PVIY010058738.1, on the reverse strand, counting down.
CATCTATGGTCTGGGGTAATGCAGCCAAATCATCCTTCATTACCCTGAATAATTAAAAGTGTAGTTTAATTATTTATTAAATACTAAAATATTAATTTTTTTTAATTATTAAAAAAACCAAGCCTTTGGTGGAAAAATATAAGCAATGCCCCACCCTGTTGCACTCTCTTTCTTTCATCCTTGTGTTTCTCTTGCTTATGTGTATATGCTCTCTTACTCCACCCCCTTTCCTTCGTTGCTTTCCCTCCTTCTCCTCTCAGGCTTCCAGCGGCTTTTATATTGTTGCTGCTGCTGTTTCCCTCTTCCTCAAACTAACTGTAATAGTTGGAAACCATTACATACCCCAGAAAAGCCGTGTCTTAATCCTGCCCCAATCTTGTGGGGTCAGCCATTTCTTTTAATTCTGATTCAATACTTTAGGGCAGAAATATTTGATTAGATTACTTCCACAGAGATGTGGCACGCCCAATTGTAAGTGTGACCTCTTTTGATTAGATGGAGATGTGACCCCACCCATTCTAGGTGGGTCTTGATTAGATTACTAAAGTCCTTTGAAAGGAGAAACATTTCAGAGAAACTTCAGAGCAGAGCCAATGCAGACACTTGGAGACCAGTTGCTTCAGAGCTGACAGCGAACACGAGACCTAAACATCTGGAGATCCAGGGCCCAGCAGATGTCACCATGTGCCTTCCCATGAGATGCTAAGCAAGCCAGAACCCACAGTTGTGTTCCGGAGGAGCTAAGTGAAGGCCCACAGGTGCTAAGTGAGGATCCCCCACAGGAAACAGGCTAAAAGCAGTGCAGCCCAGGAGCAAGGGACCAGCAGACGGCAGCCTTCCACCTGACAGATACGCTGTAGATGGCATCAGCCTATCTTCAGTGAAGGCGACCTCTTGCTGGTGCTTCAGTTTGGACATTTTCTCAGCGCTAGCACTGTAAATTTATAACTTATTAAATCCCTTTTAAAAAGCCATTCCATTTCTGGTATAATGCATTTCAGCAGCTTAACAAACTAATACACTGACTGTATTGTTTCAGGTATACATTTCCTTTTCTCTAATCTCTGCCTTCTCTTTCTCACATTGGCATATTGGTGGCTTCTTAGGTTGGGCTTGGTAAACCTGGCTACAGCCAACAAAATGGCTTGCAGACTCTGGAAAGTGCAGTTAGAATACCAATTTGGATGGGGAAAAAAGAGGAGGAATAACAAAGTTCACAAAGCAAAGTCATATCTGGGAGTAACAATGCAAGTACAAGTGCCTAGATAAGTGTTGTTATATATTAGGCAGTGAAAATATCTACTAATTCATTCTCAAACATTTAAGAACCTGTTACAAAGTCACTGTTCTGGGAATATATTGATATGATAAAATGAGATCTCACCTTCAAGGAGTTTAGGAAGGGGGATGCTGGATAGCAATTAAATAGTTAAAAGCACTGGCTCTGAGGCCAAATTGTCTGGGATTCAAATTCCAGTTCTGTCACTTATAGCTATGTGGCCTTGAAACATTCCCCTCTCTATGTCTCGGCTGGCTGAAAAAATGAGTAAACTGGAACCAAACTATTCAGATTCAAATCTCAGCCCTGGACGTTGAGCAAGCTATATTACTTTTCTACCCAGGTAATACACCTGTAAAATGAAGAAAATAAACATAATCTAAAGTGCATTCAATGAAATAATACACACAAAGCCGTTAGCATAACACCCAATATATATTAAGTACTTTGTAAGGTTAGCTATACTATTAACACTATCATTTTAACAAATGGTCTAATAGAAACATAAAAAATTCTATGAAAGGACAGAGAGAGGTTCAATTAACTGTATTACAGAGTTAGTAAAGGCATTATAGAGAATGAACTTGATCTCGAAGGATCAGTAGCAGCTTGTCACGATAGGGAATAACAGCAGAGCAAACTACACTAAAGTTAGTTCTGAGATTTGAGTATCCAGATCCATAATGAAGAGTGTCTTTGGGACTTATGATAAAAATGGACGGAAGAGAATAGCAGGCATATTATACTGGAAAGAATATCTTGGATTTCAACATTTTCTTTTGTTAAGTCATAAAATAACCAACATATGGCTAATTCTATAGGCTATTTCATACCACAATTCAGGGCTTACTTTCAATGTATATATCAATCTAATAAACTTGGTTATTTAGTTTCAAAATCAATAGCATATTAAAAGCATTAAATTATAAATGCTAGAGTCAAGTACACTAATGGCAGAAGAGAAACCCAATAACCTGACAGTGAAGTAGGAGAGAAAATACAAAGCAGACACTAGTACAATATTCTGGGACCAATTAACGTTATCGAAAAAGTCTTGATGGCTATTTATCGTGATAATCCTTAAGCAAGTTTATTAACTGTGTAGAAAATATTCTGTCAAAATGGAGGAAAACGTGTATTGTAGTTCAAAAGTTTTTGTTTTGGCAGGCTCCGGCAGTTTAAATGTTTTTAATGTAAATCATAAGAAAAAATATTTTATTATGTACAAGGAAATTTTAGTTATCTGGAAAATTCACTTACATAGAACACCTCACATCTCTTCGATGATGGATAAATTAGGCATTACTAGCTGATCGACTATATATTCAAAGCACTGTGTAGAATGTACATTATATAAAATACCAGAGTTATGTTTATATAAACTGAAAATGATTAGAACTGGGAGTGAAAACAGAATGTCTTTCAGAAAAACTCAAGTGGACATATCTTGGGGTTGTCATATAAATACTATTACATGTCAAATAAAATTAGACCACAAGATACAAATCCTTTCATCTTTTGAAAATTGTTAACATCACACATTTTAAAGAGTTTACCACTAGTACATTCTTTGGTATAATAAGGAATCATTTACAGGGAAAGCATCTATATGAATAACAACACCATGTTATTATAGGTTTGTGGATTTCAGAGAAATGTGACTGTTATTATCTCCCA